>JABMDO010001525.1:0-13135 GCA_014851415.1 Cnaphalocrocis medinalis
ATATGGGAGATCGGACTTTGTTCTTCGGAGGAAGCGATTTTACGCCCTAAATTACCACAAATAATAATATTAAGAAATTATCTATACTAATATAATAAAGCTGAAGAGTTTGTTTGTTTGTTTGTTGTTTGTTTGAACGCGCTAATCTCCGAAACTACTGGTGCGATTTGAAATAATTCTTTTTTTAGGGTTCCGTAGCCAAAATGGCAAAAACGGAACCCTTATAGTTTCGTCATGTCCGTCTGTCCGTCTGTCCGTCTGTCCGTCTGTCACAGCCGATTTACTCGGAAACTATAAGTACTACAGTGATGAAATTTGATGGGAATATGTGTTGTATGAACCGCTACAAAAATATGACACTAAATAGTAAAAAAAAGAATTGGGGGTGGGGCCCCCCATACATGTAACTGAGGGATGAAATTTTTTTTTTTCGATGTACATACCGTGTGGGGTATCAATGGAAAGGTCTTTTAAAATGATATAAAGTTTTCTAAAAAACATTTTTCTTAAAGTGAACGGTTTTTGAGATATCAGCTCTCAAAGTCGTAAAAAGTATGTCCCCCCCCCTCTATTTTTATAACTACGGGGTATAAAATTCTAAAAAAAATAGAGGTGATGCATGCTAATTAACTCTTTCAACGATTTTTGGTTTGATCAAAGTATCTCTTATAGTTTTTGAGATAGGTTGATTTAACTGTAATTTTGGTTAAGTTATTGTGCTTACACTGAAAACGATGGCTGAACCTTATAAGATAGATCAAAAAATATACTACAGTATTGTACACCTTTAAAAATCTTATATTTGCTGCTACGGAACCCTTTGTGCGCGAGCCCGACTCGCACTTGGCCGGTTTTTGTTGGATAGTCCATTTATCGAGGAAGGCTATAGGCTAAATAACATTACGGGGTTATAAGAAATTCCACGCGGACGAAGTCGCGGGCGGCCGCTAGTTCAATATAAGGTTATCTCTGTCTCTCTCAACTCTCTTAAATGATAGCATGTTTTTGGCGCAGTTTCCTTATTGCTTTATATTTTGGGAGGCCAATAGTGACATAGCATAAAAGTGGCATGCAAAATTGTCAGTATGACCTACTTCAAAACATCGCATAATAAAGAGGCCGTAGACTAGGGGACCTACCACCAAACAATTTGTTACAAACAAGAGTACTTTCTATATAAACTGTGTGTTAAAGTGCTCATCACGCGAATGTTTGTCCAGGGTGGGGACCGAACCCACGACCTTTGGTGTATGAGGTAGGGTCACTGTCAAATGCGCCATCTGGCTGGTCCAGATGATCAATTTTCGTACACTCGATATTGAAGTCGAATATAGAGATGAATACATTCGTCCATACAAATATCAAATTCGATTTCAATGTCGAGAGGACGAGCATTGCCCCCCAGTTTCAGTCGTAAATTCCGTTTCGTTGTAGGCCCTGTTGTGAACGTCACGGAATGATGGTGACTGTCACAATTTTTGCGACCTCCTTCGGTCCCCTGCCTCCCCGCCATTTTGTTTTGATTAATTAATTTTAATGAACTTATGAAATAATCATAATCATCCTTTATTCGTTTTAAACAGGGTGTGTACAACATAATGAAGGTATTACGAATATTTAACTGTATTGTATTAAATCATATTAAGTCATGCAAATACATCATTTTAATCATTTAAATTTATTTCATTTATTCATCAATATTTACATAAACAAAATCTTTCTACTTAGCTTGCTTAACCTATAATACAATTAGAACCCTGACTGTAGAACCATGATAGCCTTTAAAAAAATTAACCACACAAGTAATAAAACATGAAAATGGAATTCGGTACACTGAAATGTTTCTTTGTAATGAACAGTGATTTGGATCTATTCACGAGAAGATTAAATAGACAGACACTAGCCAAACATGAACTCTCAGCTTCAAAATCGGTAGATTTACCAGTAGGTATACCAGTAGAGATTGCATCCAAATGGCTAGGTATTTGCAACAAATAAACAAGAAATTCAAAACTAAAAAGGGTTAATCTTCAAAACAAAATGGCGCTAACAAAATGGCGACAGCACATAATGGCGGGCGGCCTCAAATGATTAAAACTTTATTGACAGCGATTAATATCCCTTTGAAAGGGCCGAAAAGGTCAATTGCCCCCGGTTTGTTGTCCCAAAATAAGTTCCCTTTGTTAAGAGATTACTAGTTGCTTTATTAACCTTTCTCTTTGTAATGTAAGGGCCTATTTCTCAGCATTATAATAAGTTGATTGATAGTCGCCACTTCCAATTAGGTACTCTAAAGTTCATTGATAGATCCCTACCTTTTTAGTAAATACTAAAATACTTAAGCACAGTGCAACTTCATAATTTATAATGAACAAAATTATTATTTTTTTAAATTGCCACAAATAGCTGCTGCACATTAATTTCCTCAGATAAATCATTATCTTAAATCTTTAATCAACCTACTTTTCTTTTTTGTTTTACGAAAGGTCGAATAGGACGTTTAATTATCCGAGGATAAATCTATATTAAAACGCTTCGAGTTATATAGTATGATATCGCTACTCATATCATACCATAGATTTATTATTCTATAAAGATTGGTCTGAACGGGCCTTAATTGAATAAAATTTCAACTAAGTCGAACAGAAAGAACTAGTGGATTGATAATTTTGTTTCCTAGTGGATCAACATAATATATCGTGTATTGTCATTTCACAAACATGTTTAGTAACATAACGTACTTAGGTAGTAAACGAGAATATTTGTCAACCACCGTGATTTGACGTATCTATCCCTAAAGATTTCGTGCCGTTTCTCCGTTTCCCTCTGTTTCCCTTCGTTTCACTGCGATACAAATAAAACGTAGACGTAGTCAAAAACTTTGACATCGCGATAAAATTGGTAGTATCAAACAAAATTAAAACCCAACGCGGCAAAATTTAAGAAACAGCAATTCTTTTTCGCAATTTTTAAGTTAATGAGTCTACCATTATTCTGAATAATGGCAGGCTAGGTAAATCAGTGAAAGATCACCCAAAAATGTCTTCAAATATTTAGGTACCAAAATAGACAACCTATTTGGAGGAATTTGACAGTAGTACCTACTACCCAAATACTGATCTCAATCTGTCAAGTATAATTTGGAACCTCATCGGTTCAATGTACTTGTTAAAACCTAAATGAACAAATTCACAAGAATCCTCAAAACACTTGGATGAAAACAAAGCCACCAATCCCTAAAAGGAATCCAATTCAGCATTTTCAGTTATAAACAAAACAAGCCAATTACCATTTCCGCACCTTTCAAAGGAAAATTAATCGTTGTCAATGAAGTTTTAATCATCGCGGTGCCATCTTGTTTCCGCCATTTTGTTTTAGAGATTTTGCAAATGGCGGCCAATCATCTGTTTAAAAATTTTTGCTGTATTTTTCTCCAATTGCTGTGAGGAAAATCTGGTCATTTTCAAATTAGGTGAGGAAATTATTCCTTATTTTCTTGGGACCGTCTAAGCGGATTTTCCACGTTGCTATTGGAGTGAATTTGTTTTAATGGAGTTTTTTACAGAGCATTTTGATTTATTAACAACGTTTTCCTTTCATTTGTTGATTTCAGCAAATCAGATAATGAATCTTACAATTCTAACTCAAAAAAATATGTTATTTCAAGTACTTTATTTCTTTGAAGGACAAACGTGTTCGGAAAGAAAGAAACAAACAACTGTACACAAATAATATATATATTTTTCTTACAGAGAAACTAAATAGCTCATGTTTTGACTTAGATATCTCGCTTGCCTTCTTTTGGCGAAGTTTTGTTCAGATATACCTACTTTTTCTCAGAGTAGCTAACATAACTACCTAACACTCCATTCGATTTTTGATCTAATAATAAAATAGAACTAGTATGAATGAACCAAAAAAATTATGTTATAGGTACCTCAAATACCAATGAAAGGTTTTTCAGTTTAATCATCAGACGGGTGAGGTAAATAAAAAACAGACGGCCTTAGTGCGGGTAATTTGCTAAAACGGGCCGTGACTGGCAGAAACGGTTGATTTATAGAGCCTATCGGCGGACACCTTCTTTAGGGAACGTCCACACAAGGAAAAGAAAAATTGAATAAAAGTTGCCAGGATGAGGTAAGAATATTTTCTAAAATTATTTGTTTCGTAGCTACTAAGATGGGAATAGACTTAATCACCACGCTTGCCTAATGCGGATTAGTGATCACAAATCGGAATCATCGGATTACGCTAGTACTCGGCACGAAGCACCTTTGATAACTTATTATCGTACCATTTCCCTCAAAAATGTATTGAATGTTGTAATAATCTGTGGATGCGACGGACGACACTATCTCTTGATGTTTTTGCGGTGGATTTTAGTTTTGCTTACGTACGATAGAGGGAGCTTTTAAATTTAGTAAGTACTTTTAAATTAGCCCTGGTAGTAATTGGGAGGTAAATTAACTCGAGGTCGTGTTTATAAGTGCGTTATTAAAATAATAGTTAAATCTGAACAAGCATTTGGTAGATTCAGAAATTGCTAGTAAAAATCCTGAGCTAACTACTTTAAACCATTTTCCATCGAATAGATCGTCAGATCGCGTGCCTTCTCTAATTATAAAGAAACCAAAGATTTAGCTGTATGTAACGAATTCAAGGAAAATGGTTTTCCTGAAGATTTATTAACTAGTAAAAATATATTGCTATGGTGTTTGCACCCTGTAATTAAAAGATCTGCACGTTTATTTTTAATTAGTATAAATAATTCAGTAGTAGCTCGTATTTTATTTATTTATTAATCAAATAACTTTTACATCAAAAGTGCACTAGTCCCGCAAAACTATTTTCATAGTCTTTCTACAGGAATTGTGAAACAGGCCTTTAGAGAAAAATATTTGTAAAGTATAAACTAGGCACTCTCAAACTTTTTTTACTAATTCAAAAATAGGAGTGCATATCTACATAGAAGTTTGTAAAACAAACTAAAAAAAACACACTCGTACTTTTCACATGCGAATTACTATTTGAACTTACTGGGACTACTCCCAGTAAGTTCACTAATCTAAACTAGTGTACTATTCACATTTATGACTAGGTTTGCGCATTCATTTATACGGTTACGGAACTCTAAAAATGGGTGCGCAAACCAACAGGATTTTAGTTTGCCTGATGGCAATTTATTTTTTATTGCTGAAGTAGGCAGACGAGGCCCATCTGATGGTGGTAACCGCCGCTCATATACAACAACAATGCCGAGGCAGAGCCACGCAGTCATGCGTTGCCTACCGAAATAAATGTTGACAAACGAGCAAACGGATCACCTGATGGTAAGCCAAGTGACACCTAACAGGTGCGCTGCCAACCTTTTAACCCCCATCAAATAAATTAAAAAATTATTAAATAAATTAAAAATGCTACCTAAAGATACTTTCTACGCGTACGTAGTCATAATGTATTGTATATAAATAAATAATCTTACATGGCACGCCAGTATGTCTGTACCTTAATGTATATCTTAGTCCCCAGCCTCTCCATACGTCGTCCTTTAATAGTGTCCGGGTGATCCAACACTTTCATTTTAAGCCTAAAAGGTTCCATATGGGGAAAGAGCAACTATTGAATTTCTTACTGATATCTTTCAGTACAAAGTAATAATCCAAGTAGAATGATACCTATACTATTAAATAAATATAATCTACGAACCTATTTTTATATACTTAAAATCCATACTTAATATTATAAATGCGAAAGTAACTCTGTCTGTCTGTCTGTCTGTCTGTCTGTCTGTCTGTTACTCTTTCACGCCAAAACTACTCAACGGATTTAAATGAAATTTGGTATACAGATAATCTAGACCCTGAGAAAGAACATAGGCTACTTTTTATTGCGCAAAAGGGGGTTGTAAGGGGTTGAAAGGGGGGTAAAAAGTTACTTTTCCACGCGGACGAAGTCGCGGGCGGCCGCTAGTAAAATAATAAAATTAATTGAGACAACATCACATACACTGTCCTGGTCCCAAAGTAAGGTTTTCCCTTGTACTATGGAAACCAGAAACAACGAAGGAACCACAAACACGCAGACCCAACACAAAATCTGTTTCATCAATAAACATTTGTGTTGGTGCGGGAATCGAACCTGCGACCCTTACGTTAACCGGCGCTCAAATCATTGCGCTAAACGGGTCGTCTTTCAGTACAAAGTAATTTTTTTTATATACCAGACGCAGCAAACGAGCAAGCGGATCACCTGCTGGTAAGTAATCACCGCCGCCCATGAACATGTCTGAGATCCGAGAAGTCGCTGATACGTTGCCGACCTTTTATGAAGGACTCTTCTATTGAAGGTCCCTAAGTCATAGCGTCAGGAAATACTGCCTCGGCTAAACTGTTCTACAAAACTGAGATTCGTGCAAGAAAATTCCGCAAGATACTCGTAAGTCGCTGATACGTTGCCGGTCTTCTAAGAAGGAGTAAGTTCTTCTCTTGAAGGTCCCGAAGTCAAAGCCGTCAGGAAACTGTGGGAGAGCCACGCTTCGGCATGAATGGGTCGGCTCGACCGGAGTGATACCACTGCCTCACAGAAAACCGGCGTGAAGCAGCCCCTGTGCTGTGTTTCGCTGAGTGAGTGAGGGTACCGGAGGCCCACCCGGGGGGGAAGGGGATAAAAGGTTGGCAGCGCACTTGTAACTCCACTGGTGTTGCAAGTGACCATGAGCGGCGGCAATTGCTTACCATCAGGTGATCCGCCTGCTCGTCTGCTACCTATCACATAAAAAAAAAGGAAATACTGCCGTAGCTAAACCTTGTGGCACTAAGGTTTGCCGAAAAAAATTTCACAAGAAACGCACTGCGCTGGATCGCCAACTATAAAAATGATGATGTCCTATTTTATTAGACAGCCTAAAACGAATAGGTCGTCACGACCTGATCGGAGTTTCCCTCCCTTTTATAAGCACTATCTGTCACCTTTGTTTGGTTACGACAGGTATATTCGCATTTGTCACGAGACGGCTTCGTTATAAACCACCATGTCGTTAGGAAGGTTGGAATGTTGTCTGGTATAGAACGCTCCTAACATACTTGGATTTCAAGTTTTTGTATGTTGTGCAAAAATATTATCCATGGATGATAATATATCGAATATTTGCTCACTTCATGAAAGATCCATGAATTCACAATAAAGTTCATTATTTATCATCATTTCAGCCAATAGACTGTCCATTGCGGGACATAGGCCTCCCCTAATGTTCTCCACATATCGGTCCTGTACCACCCGCATCCAAAGAATTCCAGACATTCACTAGATCGTCAGTTCACCTTGTGGGAAGCCTGCCACGGATGCGACTTCTTGTACGCGGCCTCATATCAAGGACCTTTCCGCCCTCACGGCCGTTCGTTCTCCTCACTTCCACTTGAGCCACGCAATTCTTTGAGCTATGTCTGCGATCTTAGATCTCCTGCGGATCTCATAATTTCTGACACGATAGTTAACAATTAAGCTTGAAATGTTTCAATGTTTATTGGACATTTCATGTAGTTTAGGATCAATGATTAGCAATCATTTCTTGATATAGATAATACTAAATTACTTCGCTAAAATGATTTGATAATATCGTAAAATACTTTACTTATATTACCGAGAAATGCTGCAAGCGCGTTGTTTATGTGTAAGATGGAGGCCACTTGGCGAGTACTTAGTTTACTATTTTAGAAAAAATGGTAAAATTTAAATAAAGAAGTAATTTTTAAGGACAACGACAAGCCTTATAGGTAAACCGAAAACACGAAACGCTGGTGCGTTGCAATCGACACCTAACGCCATCTATTGGGTCCAGTTTGGAACTACTACAGAAAGGACCTCCGTCCCGAAACAAAGTGAGGGCGGGCCAATAGTATTCTTATAAAATTTAACACTACAAAACACAAGCAAAAGTGTAGTACACTTTTGCTTGTGTTTTGTAGTGATTGACAATTTTGTTTTACTTATTCTGGACTTTTATTATATATCTATTACCTATTATTTATTAGTCTACTTAAACGATTTGGTCAAATGTAGTAGATGACAAAATGACAAAATCGTGAAACGATATGTAAATCAAGTTGCATAAGTACATCATGAAATGTGACTATTTAATGCAATTATCTGTCGCTGAAACGATAGATAATTTGATAAAATTGAGCTGAATTTGAATTTCAGATAATTTCATAGAGTGAGCAAATCTACGATAAGGCAAAAATATCTCTATCCAAGAGCCAATTTCTCTTTTGTTTTTCTAAAACTGCCCATTAATCTTTTTTTTTCTAAGTACATCTCAAACCTGGCTACCTTAGTCCCATGAGAAAAGAACCCGGAATAAGTAATGCCATAAAATGACCACTATAAAAACGAGAAACAGATTCCCCTACGTTTATTACAGTAAAAAATCTGCCCTAAATATATTTTTACACAACATTGTGCCCTTATTTAGGTACCGTGAGGGCAGATTTGGACAAGGGTCGAAAGGACAAGGCCTCTTTATGATTTACTTTGTCCAAGGGCTGTCGAAGGGCGTGCAATGACCCCTGATATTGTTATTTTATGTGATTTTCTCTGTACTATACAATAAGTTGTTAAGAGTCCTTCGCGAGTGGCAGTTTATGTAGGATTTAATTGGGGAAGATTTTTTTAAATTTATGCTATGTGCAAGGTAGGAACGACAGCAATTCATTTTTATTAACAGAATAGAATAAAAAAAAGTCTAACACAATCACAAAAAAATACAATAAGACAATAAGCTAAAAAAATCGGTAAAAAAACTTTTAAGTTAAACGGTTTTATCTTATGTGCACTGAAAACTAGAAAATAATAATAACAATTAGGTATTTTGAACTTCTAGTTCACAATTATTTTAGTACTAGGCAGAATAGCTTTTAGGCATATTAGACTAAAATAAACACGTGGGGCCCATTAACTATTGTTCGGCGTCTCTAAAACAATTTTGGGATTGGCCGTGGCTTTTTTAGATCTGTATGTACGAATGTGCTTTGGATCGGTCTACATGTAGACTTTTGCTTTACACCCTTCGCAGATAAGGTATATATCGAACCGCCTTAAAATCCCCGTCACGCTATTTAGGCCATTAAGGTAAAGGCAGCTAATTCCGTGGTATTTTTGCCTAAACTAGATACAACATTCATTATTAAGTATTTATTATTTATTTCTGAAGAACTGGATATTTTTATTAGAAAGGTTGTTTATCTGTTTATTGAAATATATTCACAGTTAGACTAAAAATGTACGTTAAAATTATTAATTAATTAAAAAATATAAAGAAGTCGAAGGCATCTAATTCCGTGGTAAAAACTCTAATTCCGTGGTATTTGGTTGCTAATTCCGAGTGATCAAATTATGAAGAAAAAAGAGATAGGGAGAATGATACATCATGTTCAAAAAATAAAGCCTATTTATTGTTTTTAGTGTTCAAATCAGTCGCAATCACTATCCTTATAATTATAATTATTACAACTAATAAATGGCACCAACATACCTTAATACCTTAATTACCATAATAATATATCTTATACAGGGCGTCCCGCGGTCATGTTACGTGGGGGAAAAGTACTTTTAATTTCTATATAGAACATTTTACTGATAAAAGACATTATTTTATTATCAAAATCAACTTTAAACTGCATTTATGCATTTTCAATAATTACATGGTTAAACCGGGAATCGAATCATGAGAACAAAATTACCGTGTAGCTTTATCTTAATTATCGAAAGGTATCATAAGGATTATTTGTTGCTAAATAATATAGCGTCTGAAATAATTGGAAGACTATGAATTTTAACCATTTCAATACTAAGTAAACCGTGTAGTTATTTAAAAATCTATGAATGCAGATTACTTAAACAGTTTTTTGAAAATTAAAATAATGTCCTTTTTCAGTAAAAGTGTTCCATTTACAAAATTTAAAGGTACTTTCCGGTCCATGTGGCATGGCCGTATAATAAATATTAAATACCATTATTTTAAATTTAGGCGGAAAATCGACTAAAGTAAACAATTTTATTTGCGGAAATATATTTAAAACTTCTAGACTATTAAATTAACTACATCAATCTAAACAATTATTATTTTAAATTAGGAAACTATATTTGTACTTTTTTATTACAAATCAGTTAAAAAACTTTATAACCACAATAAGAGATTTTCAATATAATACTAATTTAGTCAATAACACACTTTAAACACTGATATTTATAACCCAATAATAACCTCGTATAAAATTAAAGTCATCTTAAATCACTCATTCATCATTTTGCTTCGTCCATTAGACTAATAATTATGCTGTAATTTTTTGGCAATATGATCGAAAAAACAAATCACACTATTATGAGGAATGATACCATTACTATCATTTGGATTAACTAGCATAATTAAAATCAATCTTAGAGACAAGGTAACAATTAAATAGGGCCTAAGTGCCTAACACATTACCCAAAGAGATTTATGTAGATTCTTCCGATATAGAATCACCAAACAATTGTACTATTAAGTATTCTGTGACACAGCTAGCCAGTGTGAGCTGTGTGAGTGAGGCGCGCGCGCGCCTACCCGACCATGTGGCCGACTATTGGCCGATCAATCAAAGCCGCGCCGTTGCTAGGCAACCTAGTGATAAAACGCGAGTAAAATGTTCGCACACAAACGATTTATCGAGTAAATATTACTTTTTTTAAATTCATAAGGACTGGTGTGGATTGAACAGCAAAAGGTAATCTACTCGTAAGTTAGCTCGCTTATGTGTGTTTTGTACGCATGTTGATGACTTCATGATGACTTAGCATTTAGTGAAAAAATTGGCCAGCTATGTGAGCTATATTTAACTAAACTTCGATTTTCAGCTCATTTACAATCAAGTTCCTTGAGTACTTAGCTCTTAGCTCGTGGCTTTGCAGAAATGAAACTTAAGGGCGTTAAAGAACCGTCGTGGTTATTTCATTCGAGTCCCAGTTAACTTGGGTAGATTATGGTTTGTAACCTAGATTCGAGTCTCGAAAGAGTTGAACCGACTTCATAACAAAGGTTGAGAGATTTTTTATTGAATGAGTTTCACCTGTAGCACTCGATACAAGAGTAATTCGAACAATTTGCATCACTATTGACACTTAAATCACGAATCAGCCTAAAATCTTAAATGCTTGGAATGAGTTTTTGACTTTATATCATTGTAACTAAGGTAAAATCTTACAAGCACAGCTAGTTTGTAGGCATGAATGGATGGCTCGGGCGAGTCGTTGCTTGTAACTGATCAGCTGTTGGGCAGACTTGATTGTTTACAACCCGTGCAGATAAATATTGGACTTAGAAATGGCGGATCGGTTGAGCTGTTACCGTTAGGCATACTAAGTATGTAAAATTATATAAATATAAGTATAAGTGGTCACGTGTGCGAGTATAGACGCAAATAGTGTACAAGCGAGAAGTAAATAGTGGCGCCGCCCATTTCTAATACCAATGTTTATCCGCACGGGTAGTAATGTTATATATACCATTATAAATAAATTATAATTATAATCAAAGTAGTAAGTGTGGTTTCGGAAAATGTACGAGTTTTCGGGACCAATTTAAGGTGTGCGTTTTTTTCACGTCTGAGTATGAGCTGAGAATCGACTTAATAACCTATTAATTGTAATATAAATATTTTAATAACTGTTATAATTATTATTTATTTTTATTTATTTAAATAGGTACACCAACAGGTTATGTATTAAGACAAGACAAAATTTAAACTTAAACTAGAAACAAATTCTGATACTATATGCCTATTACAGGCGTACACAGCATTTGCATAGCAAAACAACAACTGTGTTGCTTTGTACATACATAAACTAAATATAATGTAATAAGAATAAATATTAACTATTAATTGGTTTCCCACGGCTAATGAAGCCGCCAAGCTACGTCTAAACTTAGGCAGGGAGTCGTGAAAGATGTCAATAGCATTGTCATTTTCATTATAGTGGTTACAACATCTTGCAATAGGGGCATGGTGTCCCAGATTAGTTTTGGCTGCAGGTAGTGCAAAAGTTTTCTTGATGGGATGACGAGGTAAGTGGGCTGGAACTGTTAACCTTATTTGGGTCAGAAGCTCGCTACTATTTATTTTGCCATTTATAAGTCCGTGCAAAAACACTAAGTCCTGTCGCCTACGCCGGTCACGCAACGAGTTCATTTTGAAAAATGTTAGTCTCTGGTCATAAGGAGTCCGATGCGAAATACCTGGAGATAAAAAGGCAAGATGCCTTGTAAATGCTCGCTGGACGCTCTCCAGGCGCTGGGAATGAACAGTGTAGACTGGGTTCCAGGCCACGCAGGCGTATTCCAGATGGCTTCTAACCAACGCATTGTATAATAATTTGCGTATATAGTCTGACTTGAATTCGGCAGTGTTTCTCCTTAGGAACCCTAGCATACTGAAAGCTTTCTTAGTAATGTTATCTACATGTGATAAAGATGGTTTTTAAGTATAATAATCGTGACTGTGCAATTGCAACTTGCTAGTTTTGTTATTGTTAATAGCTGAAGTTGGTTTTGTCGTTGTTGGTGGTGTTTTTGGATTAATATAAATTGGATTGGATGGAGTAATTGGTGCGTAACTGTTGATACGAGTAACTTTGCATAGTGTCCTTGTTCCTAAACTTGACAAGGCTTCGCAAAAGACGCTATTTTTGCATTTTAGAAATTACTATAGATAACCAATTACTAAAGATTAGGTTTCGATAATAAAATGAAGTGACGACATTTTCGGATTTCAAAATATCTATAGCTTTACTACTAATATAGCCATAAATTTTAGAATATCCTGTTATACTCAGACGCAACCAGACAGTGTTCTCAGCACAAGAGATAGTGAAGATTTCTAAATTTATTTTGTCTAATCTTGATAATGACTGTCGGATTGGGCATTTGGTAGTGACCCTGTCTCAATACGCCAAGGTCGTGGATCCCCACCCTGGAGACCTTTTCTTGTGATGAACACTTTCGTTTGTTCAGTGTCTGGGTGTAATATTACTTAAGCTTTGTTTTGTGTCTTCTTTGTTCTCTGATATCTGTAAGATGAGGTTTTGTCCATACGTTCGCCTG
>JABMDO010001526.1:0-16492 GCA_014851415.1 Cnaphalocrocis medinalis
TTAAGTATAATAATCGTGACTGTGCAATTGCAACTTGCTAGTTTTGTTATTGTTAATAGCTGAAGTTGGTTTTGTCGTTGTTGGTGGTGTTTTTGGATTAATATAAATTGGATTGGATGGAGTAATTGGTGCGTAACTGTTGATACGAGTAACTTTGCATAGTGTCCTTGTTCCTAAACTTGACAAGGCTTCGCAAAAGACGCTATTTTTGCATTTTAGAAATTACTATAGATAACCAATTACTAAAGATTAGGTTTCGATAATAAAATGAAGTGACGACATTTTCGGATTTCAAAATATCTATAGCTTTACTACTAATATAGCCATAAATTTTAGAATATCCTGTTATACTCAGACGCAACCAGACAGTGTTCTCAGCACAAGAGATAGTGAAGATTTCTAAATTTATTTTGTCTAATCTTGATAATGACTGTCGGATTGGGCATTTGGTAGTGACCCTGTCTCAATACGCCAAGGTCGTGGATCCCCACCCTGGAGACCTTTTCTTGTGATGAACACTTTCGTTTGTTCAGTGTCTGGGTGTAATATTACTTAAGCTTTGTTTTGTGTCTTCTTTGTTCTCTGATATCTGTAAGATGAGGTTTTGTCCATACGTTCGCCTGACTCCCTACCGTGTTTTTTTATAAAAAAAACAATTCTGTTTGCGACAGATGACCTCATCTTATACCGTGATTCAGACAGGAACATATTTTGCATAGTCATTAAGCCGTAGATTCACATTTAGGCAAGACAAAGATGAGATTTTTTTCCAGAAGGCAACTCTATGACGCTCATTCACCTTGAACAATATCTAATTTGCTCACAAAAGTCATAACATTATAATCCGGAATCCTTTCATCCTAGCTGGAACCTGTTTTATTTATTTGGCTAGTGTATATAATGAGGAACCGCGAATTTATGAACATGCAAAATCTGAAAAATAGTAATAAAGAACTGGTTTTATTATTATTTTTGTTAAATTGATAACAACAGAGTGTTTAGTTCAAATAATAAGAGAAATAGAGGACGCTCACCAGCCCACGGGTGGAACAGCCAAGGACTTAAAGTTTGCCCATGCCGCCATTTTGACAAGCTAGACACACTATCTAGCTCCGCAGAACGAGGCAGCGGGAAATGGATGGAACAAAGAAGAGAACATATAAGTTTCGAGTGGTATTATGATTACAAGCAATGTTTCTGAAATCTGTAACTTATCTTACAAAGGCACGGCCCAAGAGTCCGTGGAACTCTTACGGTACAAACTTAAACTTGATATTTGCTTATGGCAGCCAATCTTTACGATCAGGCACGTACGCAGGATATGTACCTATTTTAGTGCTATCTATACAGGATGTATCTGTGAACATTTACATCCCTTTAACCACGTATTCTATTAACCATTCTGAATAACGTTTGTTAAGTCACTTTCGAAATTCTTCGAAAAGTCATAGAACGAATGTTGTTCAGAATGGTTGGTGGAACAAGTCGTTAAGGGATGTAAATGTTCACATCATACAGCCTGTATATTTTAGTGTATATTTTTCGTTTTAATGTGCGCAAACACAGGTGCGAGTCGATCAGGATTATTTATTTATAATGTTGTTTTTCCGGAATACCGTTATATTTCATAAAAAGTGTCTGCCACATAAATATAGTTCGTAGAAGATTTTCGGCCATTAATCAAAATTCCACAGAGGTTAATGCCCATTGATCATAAAACCTCATAAGCTCGTTAAGTTGATATAATAAAAAAAGGTAAACAGATACTTCTATTAATAAATACACCATCTGAAATAATAAGATGCTTTTGAATGTTTAAGACTTATTTATAAAAATGTGAGTCATTTTGAGATTTTGTTTAAATATAAATTTTAGTTCAAAACAGTTACGAAATATATTAAAACGCAATAAATATGAAAAAAGGGCGATTTGTACCAGTACCCGTCAGGTTTGTCCCATTAATCGTCAAATTGACCCAGTAGTCGTCAAATTTTGATACCAAATTGAACTCTATGACTAAGTAGATAAGGTTCATAAAATGTAGAAAAAATATTAAATTTTCGGACTTCTTTCGGATTTTGATCAAAATTTTTATGAAGGAAGGTTCTGGCCGGTATAATTATTTAACATACTTAAATAAAAGTAAATTTGCTACAATTTGAGACCAAGTGAAGATTTATACAGTCATAGGTTCTCAATGTGCAGTTCTTTAAAAGTACGCAAACTTATTTAAAAAGTTCGAAATTCCACTTATTTTAGAAAATATCTACTAAAATACGAATTTCACAGCCAATATTTGGTAGTAAAATGTAGTCCTAACAATAAGCTTTAATTTGATACAAAACTGGTATTTCAAAAACGACACGGTGACACAAATCAACTGTACTCACTGTAAATCTGGTATTTTAATACTTATTTAGGTCCTAATAAAAAATAAAAAAACTGAGACTACTGGACCTTTTGCAGCAATGAAATCTTGAGGGAGTTGGCTGACGTTCTCTTCAGGCACAGGGTGGATGTAGCATTCCTACAGTTTGCGGAGTATCCTCGGGAGTGGCTGACGTCCATGAGCTACAGTAGTTGCTAACCATTAGGCGAACCAAACGCTTGTTGCTACCGATGCCCAATAATACGTATAAAAATAGGATATAGACGGATGCAAGCTGACGCTTTATGATTATTAATATTTGATAATGTTAGCGTGAAAGCACATCTTTTTAAAAAGAAACCGGAATACTTAAAGCGGGAAACACGTGACCCAGATCGATGTTCTACTTACCCAAAGACACTACAATAAAGCAAACTAGCCAACTGCAAGGTCATACACGGGGAGAAAGCACCACACTGGCTGCTTGTCAGGAACCTCTTCTTAGCGCCTCGGCTTAGCACTTCATGTTTTGACTAAGGACAAGCGTGTCAAGCAATGCCGATCCCAAATCCGGGGAACCTGAAGCTGGAAGCCTGGTGAAATCATGTCCCAAAAGTACGTTTTGGCTATCGGTGACAAGCCGGCACAGAGGACGCATCGGTCCAAAACTTCTGGGACAGGATTCAAGCATCCATTATTGATGCAGTAAAAGCGGCGCTTGGCATTGTCAAAAGACCGCCGCAAAGTGGAATGACAAAGTCAATCACAGTCCAAAACGGAGATCATCATCATCAGCCCGGAAGTACCCACTGCTGAGTATAGGCTTCCTTTCTTTTTCGCCAAAGTACCCGGTCCTAGGCTGCTCGGATCCAACTAGGACCCCCTTTTTTGGTAATATCATCGACCCATCGTGATGCTGGACAACCAAGATTTCGTTTGCCTATTCTAGGGCCCTATTCGATCAGGAGCTTCGGTAAGGCAAAATTAAATAGGGCGAAACATTTTTTTATAAAGCTCTAATAAGAAGTAAAGCTGTAAACATAACTGAAGACATCGACATATACAGGGCTGCCAAACGTACCACTAAAACACCTACAGCCAGAACCGTACGTGATCACTTGCGACCATTCTATAAAAAACTGCAATCGTCTGAGACGGAGCTTATTTAGGAGTTGAAGTGCTTTCAGACCGAACCAGATCATGACATCTTACAGTGCCTCTGTGTAGCTGGGTGAAGGAGAGACGGCGTTCTTACATCTACGAACATGCAGCACATAGAGCTGGGACTCACTTTCAAACCAGGAACTAGTGCCACCGATAATGCCTAACGAAATAGTAAAAGATTTAAGCCACATGAACAACCGAAAAGCAATCGCGTAGGTGTCAATAGATCCTCGTGGTGTAGGCATCTCTACTCTCCTTTACAACCGCACACCACACATACAAGGAAAATCCAAAAGAGGCTGATTATCAATTACTCCAACCTTCAAAGGTTAGGGATCGGTGCATAAGTGCGGAGTGCGTGGCATGAAAGTCATTAACCAAAAGGTCTTGGAGCGGATTGTAGAATGTGTGTCTGGAATAAATTAAGAAATAGGATTGTAGACTTTTTGGATTCCGTGCCTGTAAATGGACTAGAAGTGAAGAACTGAAGACTATATACCTACATACGCAATGTGCACCGACGATATGGTGAAGGTCGCGGTAAATCCTTGGATGCAGGCGGCACAGAACCGATCTGTGTGGAGAACATTGGCCTATGTCTATCAGTGGACGTCTATTGGCTGAAATGATGAAATTGACTACTTTTGCTTGAACTGCAAAAAACATTTGACTGAGTTCCGCGTTCGGTGATCTGGTATGCATTTAGGTGGCATATATTTACGTCTTCTGTAACGTGTATTGCATTGCAATCGGATTTGCAATAATTGCAAATCCGATGCTCTAGTTAGACGTAACTAGAGAATCAGAATTCCGGAAGTAGCAGTCCTGCTATTCTCTTTTTCATCTATCCTCTGTGATCTTAGCGTGTAATTCCCGTCCGTTGCGTCCAAAGCTGTCACTATGGAGATACGCTTAGACCATGATTCAGGATTTTGGGACCTGGGATTTGGGAGAACCAGTACCCGTCAGGTTTGTCCCATTAATCGTCAAAATGACCCAGTAGTCGTCAAATTTTGATACCAAAGTGAACTCTATGACTAAGTAGATAAGGTTCATAAATGTAGAAAAATATTAAATTTTCGGACTTCTTTCGGATTTTGATCAAAATTTTTATGAAGGAAGGATTCTGGCCGGTATAATTATTTAACATACTTAAATAAAAGTAATTTGCTACAATTTGAGACCAAGTGAAGATTATACAGTCATAAGGTTCTCAATCTGCAGTCTTTTTAAAGTACGCAAACTTATTTAAAAAGTTCGAAATTCCACTTATTTTAGAAAATATCTACTAAAATACGAATTTCACAGCACTATTTGGTAGTAAAATGTAGTCCTAACAATAAGCTTTAATTTGATACAAACTAGTATTTCTAAAACGACACGGTGACACAAATGAACTGTATCCACTGTAAATCTGTATTTTAAATACTAAATTTAGGTCCTAATAAAAATAAAAAAACTGAGACTACTGGACCTTTTGCAGCAATGAAATCTTGAGGGAGTTGGCTGACGTTCTCTTCAGGCACAGGGTGGATGTAGCATTCCTACAGTTTGCGGAGTATCCTCGGGAGTGGCTGACGTCCATGAGCTACAGTAGTTGCTAACCATTAGGCTACCAAACGCTTGTTGCTACCGATGCCCAATAATACGTATAAAAATAGGATATAGACGGATGCAAGCTGACGCTTTTATGATTATTAATATTTGATAATGTTAGCGTGAAAGCACATCTTTTTAAAAAGAAACCGAATACTTAAAGCGGGAAACACGTGACCCAGATCGATGTTCTACTTACCCAAGACACTACAATAAAGGCAACTAGCCAACTGCAAGGTCATACTACGGGAGAAAGCACCACACTGGCTGCTTGTCAGGAACCTCTTCTTAGCGCCTCGGCTTAGCACTTCATGTTTTGACTAAGGACAAGCGTGTCAAGCAATGCCGATCCCAAATCCGGGGAACCTGAAGCTGGAATGCCTGGTGAAATCATGTCCCAAAAGTACGTTTTGGCTATCGGTGACAAGCCGGCACAGAGGACGCATCGGTCCAAAACTTCTGGGACAGGATTCAAGCATCCATTATTGATGCAGTAAAAGCGGCGCTTGGCATTGTCAAAAGACCGCCGCAAAGTGGAATGACAAAGTCAATCACAGTCCAAAACGGAGATCATCATCATCAGCCCGGAAGTACCCACTGCTGAGTATAGGCTTCCTTTCTTTTTCGCCAAAGTACCCGGTCCTAGGCTGCTCGGATCCAACTAGACCCCCTTTTTTGGTAATATCATCGACCCATCGTGATGCTGGACAACCAAGATTTCGTTTGCCTATTCTAGGGCCCTATTCGATCAGGAGCTTCGGTAAGGCAAAATTAAATAGGGCGAAACATTTTTTTTATAAAGCTCTAATAAGAAGTAAAGCTGTAAACATAACTGAAGACATCGACATATACAGGGCTGCCAAACGTACCACTAAAACACCTACAGCCAGAACCGTACGTGATCACTTGCGACCATTCTATAAAAAACTGCAATCGTCTGAGACGGAGCTTATTTAGGAGTTGAAGTGCTTTCAGACCGAACCAGATCATGACATCTTACAGTGCCTCTGTGTAGCTGGGTGAAGGAGAGACGGCGTTCTTACATCTACGAACATGCAGCACATAGAGCTGGGACTCACTTTCAAACCAGGAACTAGTGCCACCGATAATGCCTAACGAAATAGTAAAAGATTTAAGCCACATGAACAACCGAAAAGCAATCGCGTAGGTGTCAATAGATCCTCGTGGTGTAGGCATCTCTACTCTCCTTTACAACCGCACACCACACATACAAGGAAAATCCAAAAGAGGCTGATTATCAATTACTCCAACCTTCAAAGGTTAGGGATCGGTGCATAAGTGCGGAGTGCGTGGCATGAAAGTCATTAACCAAAAGGTCTTGGAGCGGATTGTAGAATGTGTGTCTGGAATAAATTAAGAAATAGGATTGTAGATTTTGGATTCCGTGCCTGTAAATGGACTAGAAGTGAAGAACTGAAGACTATATACCTACATACGCAATGTGCACCGACGATATGGTGAAGGTCGCGGTAAATCCTTGGATGCAGGCGGCACAGAACCGATCTGTGTGGAGAACATTGGCCTATGTCTATCAGTGGACGTCTATTGGCTGAAATGATGAAATTGACTACTTTTGCTTGAACTGCAAAAAACATTTGACTGAGTTCCGCGTTCGGTGATCTGGTATGCTTTTAGGTGGCATATATTTACGTCTTCTGTAACGTGTATTGCATTGCAATCGGATTTGCAATAATTGCAAATCCGATGCTCTAGTTAGACGTAACTAGAGAATCAGAATTCCGGAAGTAGCAGTCCTGCTATTCTCTTTTTCATCTATCCTCTGTGATCTTAGCGTGTAATTCCCGTCCGTTGCGTCCAAAGCTGTCACTATGGAGATACGCTTAGACCATGATTCAGGATTTTGGGACCTGGGATTTGGGAGAACCAACTGCCGCGTGTCCTTCGCAACCCTTTAACAGGGGAACCAGACCAACTGATTATGGTTACACATTTCAGAAACTATTCGAAACGTGCAGGTTTCCTCACGATGTTTTCTCTCAGAGCTAAGCAAGAATACGCACAGTCGAACTTAGATTTGAAAAATCCAGAGGTGTACACTCGGACTAGAAGGTGCGTTCTGATCTACCAACCCTCAGTAGTTGGGCAATAAGTCCTTCGCTATCATCGTAGGAGTACACCAAGATTCCGTCTTTAGTTCGTTTTTGTTCAGCTTGATATTAAAAAGAGCAACCCCCTCGGGTGCACATGTCATCGAATGATGATATGGCGCTGGTGGACTCGGACAAGTGCAGGTTAGTGAGACGATTAAAAGAACGGAAAGAGTCGCCTGAGAACGGTGGTCTGAAACTAAATATAACAAAGACGGAGTATATGGCCATCAACTCTCCGGATCCCACTTATGACCGCATAGGCGAGGTCGGGTGCACATCGATTTAAATGCCTGGGATCATGCTCCACTCGTACGATGACATTAAATGCGACATCAAGGCACGCCTTGCAGAAGACCCACTTCAATCAAAGCCAGTTTGATTGAAGTCCATTATCAGGCCGTTTCTCCTTTACGGCAGTGAGACTTGGCCTGCCAGTACGTACGAGTCAAAAACAGGAGTTGTACAATAATTTTGAAACATACCTACTATAAGCTATACTTTTAAGAAAACCAACGCAAGAACCACTTTGTGATGGGCTAATTATTTTATTTGAGTGACTTAAAAAAGAGCCAAAATCGATTGGATGATACCAACTACTTACATTTTAATTTTAACTCTTATTGCTGGGACATTAAGTCTAATTTCTTATATTGACGAATACAGGTTCAATATTTCAAACATGTCCTAGTAACCGGCAGAATAACTTTTTTTAGCAGAAGAATTATAGACTTTATTACATACTATAATAAGACCTAAATTCCTTTGATGACGGAATTAGGTTCATTACTAAAATGTGTCCTAGTTACCGTCAGATCAAAGGGGAAACTGACGGCTATTGGGTCATGTGACGGTTTAAGTGACCCAATAGATGTCACGTGCTAAAAACATTATCTAAATATTAAAAATGAATGATTTTATAGATTATATCGCTAGACAATTTACTAAACTATTACAAAAAGTAATTACAGTTTTCTTCTGAAAAACAACCACTGCATGAGAGAGGAAGAAACCTAAGATGGTAGACGTCAAATTCAGCACCTAAATTGGCAAAAAAAATGCAAAAATGAGCTATGCTTACTTTCGAACGCGTATGTTGAAGTCACTATATGTTTTGAAAAAGATATTTAATATTCTAAATGTGCTAAATATCTTCAAGAATATGTTGCCAAAAAAATATAGCGCATCTTATAGTAAAATATCAAAGATATTTGGCTTTTTTTGAAAACTGACGGGTACTGGGACACTGTCGAAATTAGGGCCGTCTCCCTTAACTTCCTATGAAATTTTAGTCCTAAGGGTACCGTGTCCGTAGAACTTGTGATAAGAATTTTTATAATAATTCTACGCGATCGTATATTTCAAACTAGCGAGCTCCTTGTAAAAGTCGCTTTTATGTTTGTGACATCTTATTGTTAAGTCGTAGTTACGTTCCTCTATGTTTTCTTAAGTATGACCTGTTGCAACTTATAATACAAGGCAAGATCCAGGAAAGAGAGCCCAGGAAAAAGAAATTCTTGGCTTAAAAATCTGAACAAATGGTACCTACCATAAACCACCCGTTCCCTGTTTAGAGCGCGTGTTAAGGGTTCATCAAGTCGCCATTATGATCGCCACCTTCGTTAGAAGAAGGCACTCAAAGAAGATGTTTTCTTAAGAGCTGATTTCAGCTAGGTGTTCCTAGTGAATTCCACAATAGAAGCAGAAGTACAATATGCTAAATTGTTGTACTACTTTATATGCAAATTTCGGGACTTATCTGTAGGTGTGTCGTGTTCTTAATGTAATCAGGCGGGATATAGGAAGTGAAGCCGGTAGTGCGGTTAGTGACCGGTTTTTGGCAAAAAGGACAGACCAATAAACATCTAAATAGCGGGGCTTTGGTAGGACTTTTCGCGAGGTGGCATTAGAAGTACTTACCTATAGTATTGAGCTAATATTTATGGAAGAGACACGACCCATCATTGATATTATGTTCTGCTATAGCGCTGCACTCTGGACGGGCTACACTCAGACCGATATCAGCGGCGATATCGGGGCAAGTGGTGGGGATGACACTAAATCGTTCCCTAAATCGGCTCGTGTATAGGCAAATCGGCCCTTTAAAGGTTATTGTACTTTATTAGCTATGCTCTTAGCCGGATTACTCAAAAGCGATCAGCTAGTTTAAATTCGCTAATGGTCATACACGATCTGCACTATCGTAATAACTATATCTACCTACAGTACTCGTAAACACAACCTTTTGCGAACCTTGGCGTTTCCGAAACACTTCCGATTTGCGACAAAATTCTAACCTTGCAATTAGCAAGTAGTTCAGTACAGGTTTTGTGATTATGTTTAGGTGTGGGCTAGCGTAAAGCGATGGTCATAGTACTATAATGTCGCAGCCGGATCGTATAATCCGCCGTAACTATTACAATACGGATAGCTGTTATCAAAAACAGGACCGTTTTTGAAATACGGTGGTTCAACGATAAGCCGGATTGAATGCGGCTGAATAAAAACAGCCAGAAGTATTCGACGACATATGTCATACTTGGTTGCTTAGTGCGTAAGACGAGTCACCTGTACGGGAGGTCCAAGGTAAGTTCGAACCCCAACTTGGGCTTCAGGATGTTTCTGGTATATGTGTGTAGTAGGTAATAGGAAATTTCTTTTCTCAAGTAGGGTGATCGAGACAGTGATTGCCCACTTAAGAAAATTATGCAAAGTTTTATTTCAATTAATCCTTTATTTTAACAATTGGGTAGCAGTGTGCGACTTTTATATAACGTTGGTAGTTTAGCTTTGACATAAGTTAGCAACAATTCAAATATCTAAAGAATATTTGTAATTATAACGTTTTGCAAAAAAAACTTAAAATTTGTTCTAAAAATTCAGTGATTGCCCACCCCCTAAATACTAAATGGAATGTTTTTATACCATGATAACTGCTTCAAATGATACATCAAAGCTTTAACTAGCTCGTTGTTTAGCTTTCACATTCAAAAAATAAAATAAAGTGACACAATCATTAAAAACTACTAATGTATCCGATTCTCCTAAGGAATCCGAGTTTTTTGAAGAGACGAACACCTGCTGTGCAAAAACAGCCATTATATATTTTTTTTTTGAATGTTGACAAATTTCTTATTTAGAATCCTGATAAAGAGTACTCTAGTGTTATTTAACGGATTTAATTCAAAACTACTCCTTTGAAAATGAGTTAAAAATCTACGTTAACCTCAAACCTGGCAATCACTGTACTCTGGGCAATCACTGTCTCGGTTCCCTACATGGTATGCACTTTTTTTTGTTGACGCTGGGGAATGCCGCTGACCCGAAGTGGGTCAACGTGGTCTTGCGACTCCTTATGCATACCCTCCTGCCGGGGGGCAGGCGGGTTATGTCGGCTCTCCTCCGGGTGGGACCGGAGGCATACCGACTAACTCCAGCGACGCTCCCTCATCGCCAGAGTGGGGAGGAGACATGAGGACGGGTTGAAGAACCTTACTTCACATCCCATGGTAATGCACTGCGTTACGATTGATTGAAACGTTTGTGAAAGGCCTAGGGGTAGGATCTCAATCATTGTAGCTATATGACAATAGTTCAAGATGATCTCATCTTATCTATTATTATCAGAATATCTATACTTAGGAACTTTTAGTTTCTCACAGTGCACACATTGTATGAATCATCCAAATTAATCTAGTAATCGGGGAATAACACGACTAGAGGTATGAGCGAGTTCCGCTCTTATGCGTTTGATAATAACAACAATGAGTTGACGGAGTGCAGTCAATCGTTTAATGCAAAGGTAAATAAGGGTGATTTCAGAATAACGCTGGCGGCACGCGCCGTACATAACTAAAGCAATATTATTGACGATGAAAGGTGGAAATACAGTCTTAAAGCTAAACAAATGTTTTTTTATTACTTCGCTGATATTTACGTATTGGATTGATGAGTTTATAGTTAATAGGTATATTAATAACTGTATACATAGACATGTACAAGCTACAGATCAAAGTATACGAAATTGTTTTTTTTTTTTTTTTTTTTTTTTTTTTTTTTTTTTTTTTTTTTTTTTTTTTTTTTTTTTTTTTTTTTTTTTTTTTTTTTTTTTTTTTTTTTTTTTTTTTTTTTTTTTTTTTTTTTTTTTTTTTTTTTTTTTTTTTTTTTTTTTTTTTTTTTTTTTTTTTTTTTTTTTTTTTTTTTTTTTTTTTTTTTTTTTTTTTTTTTTTTTTTTTTTTTTTTTTTTTTTTTTTTTTTTTTTTTTTTTTTTTTTTTTTTTTTTTTTTTTTTTTTTTTTTTTTTTTTTTTTTTTTTTTTTTTTTTTTTTTTTTTTTTTTTTTTTTTTTTTTTTTTTTTTTTTTTTTTTTTTTTTTTTTTTTTTTTTTTTTTTTTTTTTTTTTTTTTTTTTTTTTTTTTTTTTTTTTTTTTTTTTTTTTTTTTTTTTTTTTTTTTTTTTTTTTTTTTTTTTTTTTTTTTTTTTTTTTTTTTTTTTTTTTTTTTTTTTTTTTTTTTTTTTTTTTTTTTTTTTTTTTTTTTTTTTTTTTTTTTTTTTTTTTTTTTTTTTTTTTTTTTTTTTTTTTTTTTTTTTTTTTTTTTTTTTTTTTTTTTTTTTTTTTTTTTTTTTTTTTTTTTTTTTTTTTTTTTTTTTTTTTTTTTTTTTTTTTTTTTTTTTTTTTTTTTTTTTTTTTTTTTTTTTTTTTTTTTTTTTTTTTTTTTTTTTTTTTTTTTTTTTTTTTTTTTTTTTTTTTTTTTTTTTTTTTTTTTTTTTTTTTTTTTTTTTTTTTTTTTTTTTTTTTTTTTTTTTTTTTTTTTTTTTTTTTTTTTTTTTTTTTTTTTTTTTTTTTTTTTTTTTTTTTTTTTTTTTTTTTTTTTTTTTTTTTTTTTTTTTTTTTTTTTTTTTTTTTTTTTTTTTTTTTTTTTTTTTTTTTTTTTTTTTTTTTTTTTTTTTTTTTTTTTTTTTTTTTTTTTTTTTTTTTTTTTTTTTTTTTTTTTTTTTTTTTTTTTTTTTTTTTTTTTTTTTTTTTTTTTTTTTTTTTTTTTTTTTTTTTTTTTTTTTTTTTTTTTTTTTTTTTTTTTTTTTTTTTTTTTTTTTTTTTTTTTTTTTTTTTTTTTTTTTTTTTTTTTTTTTTTTTTTTTTTTTTTTTTTTTTTTTTTTTTTTTTTTTTTTTTTTTTTTTTTTTTTTTTTTTTTTTTTTTTTTTTTTTTTTTTTTTTTTTTTTTTTTTTTTTTTTTTTTTTTATGTGATAGGTAGCAGGCGAGCAGGCGGATCACCTGATGGTAAGCAATTGCGCCGCCCATGGACACTTGCAACACCAGTACAAGTGCGCTGCCAACCTTTTATCCCCTTTCCCCTCGAGTGGGCCTCTGGTACCCTCACTCACTCGGCGAAACACAGCACAGGGGCTGCTTCACGCCGGTGTTCTGAGGCAGTGGTATCGGTCGAGCCAGCCCATTCATGCCGAAGCGTGGCTCTCCCACAGTTGACTTCTTCCGTTCCGAGAAGAATACTTCCGTTCTGTACACCTACATTTCTCCATTCCAAAATAACCTTACTACATTTAAAAGCCGCGACATTAATACCCCACATCTTGTAACACGTTCATTACTAAGTATGTTTTGTAGACACATGTTTTACATTAAATAGCAATTAATTATGTTGAACGGACCTGATTAATTCTAAATCGAGAAGGTTGCTCCAGAACAATGCGTGGACCGCGGCGTTGCGCGGGCAAGGCCTATGTCGGATTCAATACAATTAATGCCCTTACACCTCTGGACTCCTAGTGACAATGGATTGAAACTGTCCTCATAGCGAAACATACAAGTCGACTATTTCCAAAACCAATCTCTATTTTACTATTCTTCGTCGCCTGGGGTATCTATCCTCTTAAATGGTATGTTTAATATCGATTCTACGTATTTAAAGAAGTACTTCTATTAAAATAACGAGACAATAGATTGCTAGGGAACTAAATTTATTATTTGTCATGTCTTACAGAACGTGGTCTAAACTAAAGTTGTTTAAAATTGACATTCATTGGTGACTATTAAATGTGAAAGTATCGTCGTCGTAAACCATGACTAACTTTAGTCTCTTTAGAAAGGAAGTATGTTACATACTTAAAGAATAATTAAACATTATGTTGACGATAAATCAAACACTATTTAGCAAACTTTTCAATTCGCTACTTATAGATAAGTACATATTTTTCCTTTGACGCGAAGTTGTCTGGAAGAGATCGCTATCGGCGAAAAAACACCTATATTATAATTGAATATGACGATAAGATTAAGATTTGTAAAATTTGTGCAATCATTAGTATTGATCTAACTACGTCTTTACAGGGATCCATCCTAGTTGCGGTGACCATAATCGGGTTGCGAACCGCCTAGTGCCACTGTCGGGATGTCCTTTTGAAATGGTCTAAATTGATAAAATTATTATTCTTTAAAGAATCTAGGTGATTCGTCGAGCGATCAGGCTATTATGCGAAATGTATCCCACGCCATCACGGCTGTATTAAAAGCCTGCCATGTCTCACTAGCAACTAAGCGTATATGTATAAATGTACATTTTTAACAAGCGCAGGAACTTACAATACGACTACATTCAAATGATAAAATTGTAGTTAATTTCCTACTTTCTACCTAATCGTTTTGTAAAAAATATATTTTTAGCATGACGTCTAGTGCCCAGATTAGGTACGAGTAGGTATGTGTGTGGTAAGAAGACATAATATGATCTCAATATCGACTGGGATATCGAGATCATATTATGTCTTCTTAACCACTGGGTTAAGGTACCTTTTGGAGGCGCGAATGGAAGTTCCGATTCTCAGTCGGGTCATTCTAAGCAACTGACTTCAAATCGTGCTTCTAGAGGAAGTCCTCTCATCATATACCTAAATACCAAGTACCTACTCATTGTAGGTACAGTCGACTCCAAACGCTTTAGGACCTTGTCAAAATAGTAATAAAAAAGTAGAGGTCGTTCTACTTACTTATATTATGTGTTTGACAATTTTTTTATTTTTTTTATGTGATAGGTAGCAGGCGAGCAGGCGGATCACTAGATGGTAAGCAATGTCGCCGCTCATGAACACCTAGCCCAGATAACAATTTTAACTTGAAACTGACTTGCGATAGGTTTGATGTATCAAACATGAAGCTTTGTCTCAAATTTGCCGTGGCAAGTGTATCAACTTGAGGCGAGGTTAAATCAAACTTTCTAGTTCCGAAGCAACAAACTTGCTAGAAAATTATTCTATAAAGTGTATGCAAGTTTGACATAACAAAGTTTGGAGGCCAATCGGGGGGGAAGGGGATAAAAGGTTAGCAGCGCACTTGTTACATGTGTTCATCATAGACGGCGGCAATTGCTTACCACCAGGTGATCCGCCTGCTCCCTATCATATAAAAAAACCTTATCACAGTTCTCCCAAGCAGGGCGCAGTGGCAGACGTCCCCGAGTGACGCTCCACAACAGTCACGATTACAATAAAGAATCCATGACTCAAGTATTATTCTCAAATTGGACTTCTGGTAGTCATTGTTTGGAAAAAAATCTCGTCATCGCGATGTAGAAAATAACCACCGCACCGCGCCCGACCGCACAAATAACTTGGTAATCCAGTACAAATACATAGCATTACAATTTTATATTTGCGGTTGTCGCCTTTCTTGAAGAACAACACGAGTATCTTTGAAGGACCACATCAGAAATGATGTAATCCGACAAAAAACCAGAGTCACCGACATAGCCCACCGAATTAGCAAACTGAAGTGGCAGTGGGCTGGTCACATTAGCCGCAGAACTGACAACCGTTGGAGCCATAAGGTCCTTGAGTGGAGACCGCGACTCGGCAAACGTAGTGTTGGACGCCCTGCTACAAGATGGGATGACGACATTCGAAGGCTGGCTGGAGTGAGCTGGATGAGAGTGGCCGAAAATCGGGAGCGGTGGTGCATTAGGGGAGACCTATGTCCAGCAGTGGACGAACGTGGGTTGCTGATGATGATTTGCGGTTTGCTTTGCTAAACAAAATGCACAGAGTTCGTTTCGTTCCCTGAACCGCACAAATAACTTGGTAATCCAGTACAAATACATAGCATTACAATTTTATATTTGCGGTCGAACTTTGCTTCAAAATTATCAAAGCCTTGAAACATCATACCTTAATCAACAAGCTTACAGCAAATTTTGTCATAAACTTGATTTTTCATGTTTGACGTGACAATCTAAAAATCAAGTTTGCGGCAAGCTCGCTTGCTATCTGGGCTGCACACCAGTAGAGTTACAAGTGCGCTGCCAACCTTTTAAGGGATCTATCTTTTAGGGGATAAAAATCCCCTTCCCCCCGGATGGGCCTCCGTACCCACACTCACTCGGCGAAACACAATACATATTTAGTAATTAAACGTATCCACCTAGCAGGCTACCTACCTAGAATTTTATTGCACAAAATGTAATCAATATGCGAACCTAATGCAAGAGGCATTCTCTACCAGTCAACCTTTGGGTCATATATTTAGGGCTGTTATGTATTTTGTTAGGTACTATGGGCTATTTAACAATAAGACAACACTGCATTAAATTACAACATATTTGTTAGTCACATACGCAGGATATTTATAGTGCTCAAGTGTGTGTGCAACACAAGTGCACTCCCTATTCCCTTACATTTACCCTTATTGAGGTGATGATAATATGTCAAATATAGGTATTAGTATAAAATAACTAAAAGTTACATAATTTAAAGTTAATTGTGGGAGAGCCATGCTTCGGCATGAATATGAAGGGGATAAAAGGTTAGCAGCGCACTTGTAACTCCACTGGTGTTGCATGTGTCCATGGGCGGCGGCAATTGCTTACCACCAGGTGATCCGCCTGCTCGCCTGCTACCAATTACAATAAATACATAAATGCCATATTTAACGTATATTCTCCTTTAACATAAAGATGCAACATTGTATTGTATGGCTTTACAACTTGCTAATTGTCTAAAGTTATTATTTTATGGCTGACAGAGAATGTATGAATTGTATAACTTAACTCGTGAAGCCTTAATGATCTTGCGTAATAGACAGTTAAGAAATCTGAAGTTTTGAACCTAAGTACTTACAGACATCTATAACTAGAATTTAAATAGTCTACACACTAGAGTGTCACCAAGTTTAGTGGTTAAGTGCTGATCCGGGATCTCGGGGTCCGGGTTCGATTCCCGGGTCGTGCAAA
>JABMDO010001527.1:0-32885 GCA_014851415.1 Cnaphalocrocis medinalis
TTATCATTTTTAACCTAGTGTTGCCAATTTATTGTAAACTACTAATATAGATTTTTATTTTCTCTGTGAAGTAAAGATAAAGACAAAGGTTCTGTGAGCAAGGAGGCTCTTCTATGAGGAAGCGATACCCACACGCCACGAGATCTAAACCTTTGTATCATAATTGTTTCCTGGAGGCGCCCGATGGCGAGTTGCTGTGCACTTGTGATAATAAAAAGGCTATGTGGTAAGTGTACATAAACTAGCAGTTGTATGTATGTGTCACTTGCATACCTTGAGTCAGATAATTTATTACATCACATTTTCGAAATTGCTCGAAACAGTTGATCGAAAAACAATAAAAAAAATATATATTTATGTCAGTATTATGTCCTAAGCAACAATAAATCAAGCAACAATATACAAATGTGCCAAAAAGGTCGTAACAACGGACGTTTTAAGAGCTATGTTTAGAACCTATGAGCGGGATTATTTATTTTCACGTCTTTATTGACATTTATCAATTATTTCATCATTCAAGGTATGTAAAGGAATTAGCTGACGTTGTGAAGGAGGATCCCCTAACCGTGCGCCTGCGGTTCGAGCCAGCCGGCCGGTCCGTGGGCGATGTGGGCCGGTATTACCAACTGACGAAGGAAACACAGTGTGTTGTCTGTGGCGCGACTAACTCATACATTCGGAAGAATGTCGTGCCTAGAGAATATAGGAAGTACTTCCCTGGTACGTTGACTTTCTTCACGCATTATACACATTATACTGATTTTTATTTTGATGATCTAACATTATAAGAGGCTTTACTCGTATTACCATTGTGTGGGCTTCGGCATCAAAATGATTACTATTAAAGTTCGTAGCCTGTTTAGCTGTGTGTGCCTAGGTATGAATATAACTATTTAGTGGTTATTCATTGCTTTGTTATTTTAATTTTATGTTTGTTTATTGCTAAAAATGTTTTTTTAATAAGCCTTTCTCTTCTTGTTTTGGTATGAGATACAGGGTTTTCCTAACTCAGGAACAAACTTAAATTTGCCACTTTTTATGATTTTTCAATAAAGTTAATTCTTTGATAGAGGTGATGAAAGACCACTCGTCCCACGACGTGGTGTTGCTGTGCTCAGGCTGCCACCAGCGCAGCAACATGGGCGACCAGGCCGTGCGCGAGCGGCTGGCGGCCCTGTGCGGCGCGCCGCTCGTCAGCAAGGACTGCACTAAGTATGAAGATGTAACCAGCAAGTGAGTCCCTATCAATGGCGATTTTTTTTTAACTTGGAGGAAGTGCGGAAATTTTTAGTATGTGTATGTGTGTGTATACCTACTCTGATTTTTAATAATGCGGAGTAAACTGACAGATGTCCAGATGTCATCCCCATACATTATCACTATATGTGACAGATACAAAATGTCAGAAACTTGACATTTGCATCTATCAGTTTACTCTACATGGTTAAAAATCAGAGTCTATTATATACCAATAATAGTATAAATTAAATTTTTTGCTTTACCATATTTTAATACCATTATTTTAAAACCTTAAAATACTTTAGCTCGTCAATGAAGGTTTATTTCAAAAAATGTGTGGGATATATAAAAAAATAACACATAAGAACTTGGTTAGTTCCCCAAAATCCGTTTTCCTCGTCCTTTCCTAGACCTCAAACATTCGTTGTCGTCACAACTTTTCTAGCGCAGTATTAGTATTTTTTTCAGCCTACATTGTCCAACTGCTGGGCAAAGGCCTCCCCTAAAAGTCTCCATTGGACTAATTTGCAGCAATGATTTTCCAAAGGACAGAGAAGTGGTCTATGTCATCAATGGACGGAGAAGTGGTCTATGCCTGCCTCTCAGACGACGTCCTGTTGGCAGCCAATGTGTGACCACCTTAGTCCATCTCTCCGGGTGCATCCTACAAACATGGCCGGCCTACTCCCATTTGAGTCTAGCGGATTTTTGCCCACATCCGCAATTGCAGTATTAGTATATTATTTCACAGAAAAATCAGATCAGCAGCGCGAGCCCTGCTATACCAGTCCAAGAAGCACGTGCTCCCGGCCGCGCGGCGCCGCGAGCTGGAGGCCGTGCTGCTGCAGCATTACCCCCAGCACCAACAGATCACGCAGGAACTGCTGCAGGAGGCCGCGGATATGCAAGTTGTGTAAGTGTCAACGTTTATTAATGGGGGCTATCGCGTGTGTAAGATCCACCAGATGGGGTACTTAATCTTATAGATTACAGCTAATTCGTGGAGGAGTCACTTTGGCATGAATTGGTCGGCTCGACCGGAGTGATACGGCTTTGGCGGCGGCGATCGCGTACCATCCTTTGAGTATACTCAAAGGTACCATCAATGATCCGTCTGCTCATCTGCCACCAATCACATAAAAAAAACATCATCAATACAGTATGGAGTCATGATTCGAATCCTTGCATGCGTCTATGGATGTTTCAAATCTATAGATACTTTATTGCACAAAATTCACGACTTAAAAAAAACTAACATTACAGAAATATGCTTTTCTACCAATATCTCGGTGATGTGGGAAAGCATCGGAGAAATACACCTTTCAGTCAGTTTTCAAGACGGTCTTGCGCATTATTAATATGCAAAGATTAGCGATGATAACCTGCCTTCAATGTTTTTTTAGTAACCCTGCCAATAATCTTGTCTTATTCCAGTAGTTTCGAAAAACAACGGCCGAGTACGATTGTCAGGCCAGAAAGTGGTGGAGTACTTCACACCGCCAAGAGGGGTGGCTGCTGGCTAGAGGAGACTGTGGAGGAACAATGAATGACCGTCATGCGGCCCAAGTACATGCCGACCGTGGTCCGTCAAACATAATGAGGAGAGGTGAGCCCGAAGCGTTAGACCGTAAGTACTGGAGTGGAGACCCTGACCTGTCAACATAAACGCCATCTATCGAATTGTTGCATTTGCGTTGCGAAAACCCTCATTATCGTCACGGCCGGGCTAACATGCCGCGCCACGGGATGGGTGATTCCGGAAAGTGAGGATAAAACGCGTCCAGTCCAAATACTCCTTCCTCATAACACTATAGTTAATACCATCAGGGTTTTTAAATACTTAAAGTATTAGCACAACTTTTAACACACAAAAACAGAACATAAAACATCGTTTTATTATAAAATTTAGATCAAACGTGCCTCAAACGTCATTATCCTACCATGTCCCACAAGGCTGTGCGTGGATATTAAGTCTGATAAAAAAATCATCCAAAACTGAACGTTTAATTCTTACATGACAATTTGTTCTCAAATAAGAAAAGTGTCTAATTAGCGCAAATTACAAACATTTCTTTTATTTTAACCTGGAAAACTAACACTCTCAAAGTTTGGGATCGAAAAAAAATCATTAAACGCATCAAGAATGGTTTCTAATAAAAAAACAAATTCATGAGGATTTGAAGCACGCCGGAATGCGCCCCTCACCTCTCTCAGTGTTCAGGTGCACTGCATGCTTTGAACGGAGTGGTAACGTATCACGTTTGTCGACCAGGTAAGCTTACATTTCGTTCTTCGAAATTTGGCATCTAAAAAGTCATTAAACTTTTGCTGTCTGCAGTTGCTAATAATTGTCACATCAATCATATTGTTTGCTGCTTTTACGTATCGAATGGGAACTTATTCATAACCATGTGCTTTGAGGCAGATTTATTCAGTTTCAATAGGTTAAAACCAGTTTTTTTCGAATTCGTCATTTTTGCCAACATCATTTTCCTCAAAAATCTGTGTTGCGTTTAATGACAAAGAGGGAATATAATGATTTGATTTGTTTCCAATAATGATAGTTGTTGAGGAAAATTACCTTTTGCTTTTAATTAAGTATAGGTGGAGGTTGGCGAAAGGGAAGGGAGGCCTATACCCAGCAGTGGGTACTACCGCGCTGATGATGATGATGATGATTATAGGTATGTAGGTACTTTAAGTGTATTGTTATTGTTTAGGATTTTGTCTGTTAATAACATTATGTTTGTTCCATCTGGGTATTATATAATATATCTATTTAAGTATAATAATATTGTGGTACCTTTGTTGCTTGTGATATTACCCATAACACAAGTCCTACCTTTTCTAAAATGTCTTTAATATTTTTAGTGGCTCAGTAAATTGGCACACCTCAGCCTGATGATAAGAAAGAGGAGAGCCCACGTTGCAGTCACAATTAAACACAACGGACGCAACGGCACGGCATCACATCCGTTCGCACTGCCATACTGGCCCGCGAGATGCTTCTTCACGCTTCGTTCGAAGGAGTCCATATTGTAGGACAGAGGAAACACCTGGGATGGCAACGAGTTCCACCGTTTAATGGTGCGGCAGAAATTTGAGCTGCTAAGATGGTGTTTTAGTCTAAGATGGTGTTTTCCACCGTAAAACGGTGACAGCGCCGCCCTGCACGTGTTGTTCTGTGATGGAAAAGGGAGGGTGGGATAAGGGAGAAAAGTTCTTCAGAGCACTTACACATATAGGCGGTAAAAGACACTGAGCGACCCAATTTCTCTACGTAACTGAAGAGGTTCAAGGGTCTTGGTGAATGGTGATCTCTTCATCGCCTATTATGCGTACAGCCCGTCGCTGCAATCTGTCGAGAGCATCTGTAAGATATTTAGTGGAGCCATCCCAAATATGCGAGCAGTGCTCCACGTATGCTCGAACTTGTGTCTTATATAAAAGACAACGTTGATCAGGCGTGAAGAACCTACGCACTCTATTCAGGATCCCCAGGTTTTTGGATGCTGTGGGAAGGTCCTCAACATACTGGCTCTGATGACATGCTTAGGCTAATACGTAGACTGAAGTGGTTGAAGAGACGGGAGGGGAATGAATGGGGATGTTTTGGCTGAGAACACCTGTTTTTTCTTGGCATAGAATCCGACCAGATTGTTGGAGCCCCTTTTACTAGTTAAATCAGATTCAAAACGCAGTAGACCTCAACGATAAGGTTCTCTCGCTTCTCGGCGATTATAGCCCTATCGGTATCAGGCCAGCTAAGATATCTCCCATGGACCGTCGTCTGCATATCAATTAATTTTGCCGAGAGGGAGCATGTCATTGATATGCAGCAGAAAGAGGTGGGCGATAAGACAGAGCCCTGCGGGACACCGGCATTGACTGGCATGAGTCATGAAGTGCATCCATCCGCAAGAACACGGGTTTTTCGCTCATGTAGGAAGTCAGAAATCCCATGACATAACCGATCAGGCAGTCCATATTACGGAAGTTTGGAGAGAAGAGCTTTGTGCCAGACCCGATCAAAGGCCATGGCAATATCTAAGCTAATAGCCTTATACTCACCGTGTTTGTCGATGGCTTCCCCCGGAGGTGCATCGCACGTGCTTAGCGTTTGTGGACTATGAGAAAGCTTTTGATTCTGTCGAGATTTGGGCCCTGCTACAGTCTCTCCAAAGGTGCCGAATTGGCTACCGGTACATACAAGTGTTGCAGTCCCTGTACGCAAACGCCTCCATGTCAGTCCGTCTTCAGGACCAGTACCACTCCAGTGAGGTGTGAGACAGGGTGACGTCATATCGCCGAAACTGTTCACAACTTTGTTGGAGGACGTTTTTAAGCTTCTGGAATGGGATGGACTTGGCATCAATATAAATGGCGAGTACATGACGCACCTTCGATTTGCCGATGATATCATAGTCATGGCTGAGACCTTGGAAGACCTAGGTAAGCAGAATGCTCGACGACCTCAGTAGAGTCTCTCAACAAGTGGGTCTCAAAATGAACATGGACAAGACGGAAGTCATGTTGAACTCTCATGTCGTACCCACTCCTGTAAAAGTTGGAAGCTCTACACTGGAAGTTGTATACAAATATATTTTACCTCGGAGAAAAGTGCAACTTGGAGAAGAAGGCTCAAAGTCACTCAGAGGGCAATGGAGAGAGCTATGCTCGGAATCTCCTTGCGTGATTGTGTCAGAAATAATGAGATCCGCAGATATCTAAGGTCACGGACATAGCCCAAAGAATTGCGTGGCTAAGGTGGCAATGGGCAGGGCACATTGCGAGGAGAAAAGACGGCCGTTGGGGTGGAAAAGTCCTTGAGTGGGGAGGCCACGTGCAGATGGACCGCAGCCGTGGCAGGCCTCCCACCAGGTGGACCGACTATCTGGTAAAGGTCGCGGGAGTCCCTTGAATGCGGGTGGCACAGAACCGATCTGTGTGGAGAACTTTGGGGGAGGCCTATGTCCAGCAGTTGCAGAGTTGTTTTATTTATTCATCTTGTAACTTAGAAGATAACTGCACGAAATCATTATTCGCATTAGTCGTCATTTTTCCTCACCCTTAAATCATTAACTTCACACGTTCGTCATTATCGCCAACAGCGTTTTTAGTTAAATTTGATTTTTCTTCGAAACTATTAACTTCACAATAGGGCCAATTATATATATTTCAATCATATTAATCTAGGAATGATTCCGGTAAAGAATAATTGTTGTACCACAAGGTTTTATCATCGGACAATAAATCGTCAAAAATATATTCCGGACTAAGAACCACCCAATTTGTCACACGAGGTCAGCGCAAGTTGCTTCTCGCTCACCTGACTGAGCGATGAGCGGGATAGAAGGATGCGCTCTCGCAAACGAGATAGGCATAGGTTAGGCATACTTGAGCGGAGACCTGTGTTGGATGCCCTGTGGCAAGATGGGATGAAGACGTTCGAAGGCTGGCTGGAGTGGGCTGGATAGAGTGGCGGAAAATCGGGAGCAGTGGCGTGCATTAGGGATACCTATGTCCAGCAGTTGCAGAGTTGTTTTATTTATTCATCTTGTAACTTAGAAGATAACTGCACGAAATCATTATTCGCATTAGTCGTCATTTTTCCTCACCCTTAAATCATTAACTTCACACGTTCGTCATTATCGCCAACAGCGTTTTTAGTTAAATTTGATTTTTCTTCGAAACTATTAACTTCACAATAGGGCCAATTATATATATTTCAATCATATTAATCTAGGAATGATTCCGGTAAAGAATAATTGTTGTACCACAAGGTTTTATCATCGGACAATAAAATCGTCAAAAATATATTCCGGACTAAGAACCACCCGGATAATTTTGTCGACACTCGTATTGTGTCAGCGCAAGTTGCTTCTCGCTCACCTGACTGAGCGATGAGCGGTAGAAGGATGCGCTCTCGCAAACGAGATAGGCATAGGTTAGGCATACTTGAGCGGAGACCTGTGTTGGATGCCCTGTGGCAAGATGGGATGAAGACGTTCGAAGGCTGGCTGGAGTGGGCTGGATGAGAGTGGCGGAAAATCGGGAGCAGTGGCGTGCATTAGGGATACCTATGTCCAGCAGTTGCAGAGTTGTTTTATTTATTCATCTTGTAACTTAGAAGATAACTGCACGAAATCATTATTCGCATTAGTCGTCATTTTTCCTCACCCTTAAATCATTAACTTCACACGTTCGTCATTATCGCCAACAGCGTTTTTAGTTAAATTTGATTTTTCTTCGAAACTATTAACTTCACAATAGGGCCAATTATATATTTCAATCATATTAAACAAGAATTTCCTGTATACAGTCGTGAATTTCGTTCCGTTGTTGGCCTTCTTGTGGTTATCGCCACACCAAATCCACGAATCATCTATTTAGTACTAATCTATGTTTTTATTTTTCAGACTGCGTGTGCGACTCAGAGAGGGACGATTATCTGAAGAAGATATGAAGTTGATAGGCATATCCAGGTGGCTCTACTAATGCAGTTGTTAGCCCGGTGGTCCGTCATTCTAGTTAATTGAATGAGAATCTGCACTGCGTCTAGATGGACCACAGCAATACTTCACTTTTTTCAAATGAGCACCCATGTAGACAGATCGATTTAAAACTACTTATTACAGTCACCATCAGATATATCGTAGCAGACAAGGTGACCAAATATATCTGAACAAATTAAAATGTCAATAAGTTCTGAACATACAACTAACCAATAATATCTGAACATTCAGTACTGCATTAATATCTGAGCAGATGCTGTCATTTACTTCTGAACATACAATAACCAATAATATCTGAACTGTCATCACTTCACGCACGTCAATACCAATGCGAGGTTGCCTATCGTGTTTAGAAATCAATTTGGCAACGTCGCGTTCGTCGCTAAACATCCATACTAATATTATAAATGCGAAAGTAACTCTGTCTGTCTGTCTGTCTGTCTGTCTGTCTGTCTGTCTGTCTGTCTGTTACTCTTTCACGCCAAACTACTGAACGGATTTAAATGAAATTTGGTATACAGATGATCTAGACCCTGAGAAAGAACATAGGCTACTTTTTATTGCGAAAAGGGGGTTGTAAGGGGTTAAAAAGGGGGGTAAAAAGTTACTTTTCCACGCGGACGAAGTCGCCGGGCGGGCCGCTAGTAATACTTATATAAAGCTCGATTACCAATATAAGGGCTGTTTTTTGGTGTGTTGGGGATTATTTTTGGCGGAAAAAGTTTCGACAACCCTGAGAGTTTTTTAATTAATCTTATCAAAAAATAATAGGTTTTGATAGTTATGGTTTTTCATTTTTTTTAAAAAACTAGGTGTTCTTAATAGAGCGGGGCAGTATAATTCACGCCAGCTCATCGACTTCAACTTTATAAGGGCACAAGTTCGGCCCCACATGGAATACTGCTCCCATCTCTGGGGCTGGAAGCACCTCAGTACCAACGTTCTTCCTTTCGACCGTATACAACGTAGGGCTGCTCGAATTGTCGCTGACCTGAATCTCTCCAGTCAGCTTGATCCACTGGCTCTGCGGCGAAATATAGCTTCGCTATGTATTCTTTACCGCATCTATCATGGGGAATGCTCCGAGGAATTGTTTTGATCTACTTCCTGCGGCTGAATTCTTACATCGAACCACACGCAGGCGGCTGTCATTCCATCCTCATCATCTTGATGGTTGGCTAGCACTGTGCGTTTTCGAGGAATTTTTCTCCGCGAACCTCAGTCTTGTGGAATAGTATAGCTGCGGCAGTATTTCCTGACGGCTATGACTTAGGGACCTTCAAGAAACGAGCGTACTCCTTCTTAAAGGCCGGCAAACGCATCCGCGAACTCTCTGTTCTCGCGGATGTTCATGGGCGGCGGTGATTACTTACCAGCAGGTGACCCCCTTGCTCGTTTGCCGCCTCTAGTTATAAAAAAAAAAAACAAAATTTAAAGAAAAAAAAACAAAATGGCGGCCATTTTTTGCGACATCAACTTTTTTGTTACAGCAGTTATTCGAAAAGTAAAAAGTGTCTCTGAATCACCTGAATGAATGAATGAATCGTCAATCTCATCATTTAAACGAATACACATCATCTTTAATTGTTCGCTTCGTGACCGCTCGTTGGTAATAAATATCTTGGTTTTTTTTATGAAACTCCTTAGTTTCCAATTACTGTTAATGCCTACATCCTGGCCACCACACTTTTAAAAATAATTTTTCAGAATCAAATATGTAATGATACTTTGTTTCTTTTCTTTACGTACTTTGTTTATCCTGATAATATGACTGACATCTGCTAAGATATTAATGCAGTACTGAGTGTTCAGATATTATTGGTTAGTTGTATGTTCAGAAGTTAATGACTGGCACCTGCTCAGATTTTTATGCAGTACTGAATGTTCAGATATTAATGGTTACTTGTAGCGTTCAGAACTTATTGACATTTAATTTGTTCAGATATATTTAGTCATCTAGTCTGCTACGATATATCTGACGGCGACTGTACACACACTAACGACAATTTTTAATTTTTTACAATGAGACTTTATTGATATTATTGACAAAACGTATAAAACGACGCATTTTTTTTTTGATGAATTGGGGTTGAGTTAAAGTTTTAAGGAATACTGGCAATACATGGACATGATCTTACTAGATATACCATACCTACTATTTTTATACATTGTGCACGATAGTATGTTCTCACTTCTCAGTTTATATTAAACAATAGATGACAATGTTTGAATGTATAATTGTTTTAGGTCGTGTGACCATTTTAATTTGTGAACATTGATAAAGGTAGTCAAAATATTTTTATTTTCAATCAATTTTACTTTTACATTAAAGATATTAGACAAAATGTATATGAATTTATTATGATGATGTGATGAATTTTTATGACATAAGTAAATTAATAAATATGAAGATTGTTTGATGTTTTATTTTTTCCATACACCAAGGTGTTCATTTAATTTCTTCAATGAGTAGGTAGGTGTAATTTTTTAGATGTACACTACTAAACTTAAATGACGAAACACATGTACACTACTAAACTAAACTTAAATGATGAAACGTCTATAAATTGTTCTCAAGAGTCATTTCGAATCGCCTTCACGAAGACTTGACGAAGCTCAACCTGCAGAGCAGGCCGGGTTCCGACGGAGTTATAGCACCATAGACCCATATTCACACAGTGAGACAGGTTATACAGAAGACCAAGAGTATAACCAGCCCCTGTGCATGGCGTTTGTGGACTATGAAAAAGCTTTTTGACTCCGTCGAGACCTGGGCTGTTCTCGAGGCCTTGCAGAGGTGCCAAGTCGATTGCGATATATCGAGGTGTTGAAGTGTCTATATGACGCCGCTAATATGTCCGTAGTAATCCAGAATGGCCAAACCGAGCCTGTCCTGCTGCGACGTGGTGTGAGACAAGGAGATGTTATATCTCCGAAACTCTTCTCCGCTGCGCTGCAGGACATGTTCGAAACGCTAAACTGGAAAGAGCGCGGAATTAATATTAATGGCGAGTACATGTCACACCTACGATTCGCAGACGACATCGTCATCTTGGCGGAAACCTTACAGGACCTACAGGAGATGGTGAGCAGCCTGGCTGAATCTTCTAAACACATCGGTCTTCGGATGAACTTGGATAAAACCAAGGTCATGTTCAACGAGCTCGTTGATCCGGGACCGGTCGCTGTTAATGGAGTACCCTCTCGAAGTTGTCCAGGAATATGTCTATCTAGGACAAACGCTCCAACTAGGCAAAAACAACTTCGAGAGAGAAGTCAATAGAAGAATTCAGCTAGGCTGGGCAGCATTTGGTAGGCTTCGTCAAGTCTTCTCGTCACCCATCCCTCAAAGTCTTAAGTCGAAAGTCTTCGACCAGTGCGTCCTTCCGGTCATGACCTTACGGTGCCGAAACGTGGACACTCACGGATGGATTAATCCAGCGGTTCAAAGTCGCTCAAAGAGCTATGGAAAGGGCTATGCTCGGAGTATCTCTGAAGGACCGCATCAGAATGATGTAATCCGACAGAGAACCAGAGTCACCGACATAGCCCACCGAATTAGCAAACTGAAGTGGCAGTGGGCTGGTCACATTAGCCGCAGAACTGACAACCGTTGGAGCCATAAGGTCCTTGAGTGGAGACCGCGACTCGGCAAAACGGTAAGGTAGTGTTGGACGCCCTGCTACAAGATGGGATGACGACATTCGAAGGCTGGCTGGAGTGGGCTGGATGAGAGTGGCCGAAAATCGGGAGCGGTGGCGTGCATTAGGGGAGACCTATGTCCAGCAGTGGACGAACGTAGGTTGCTGATGATGAAACTTAAATGATACTTCGTATTGTCTGCGGCAAGAAAGTGTAGCTTTATGACTTTGAGTGTGTAACGTAGTGTTACACATTTACTAAAATTTATTAAATATATTAAACTTAGTGTCTTAAAGTCATAAAAAAAGAAGAAGTAATAAGTAAAAATAATAAGTAATACCTATAAGGACTCAATATAGTAGGCAGTTGTCTATTGTTCTCGAGCGGTCCAGTCGCTGCCGACAGCCGCGTCCCCCTTTGCCTCTCCCCGTGATCGCCTGAGACCGGTCTCGCCGCGCCGCACAGTGGGACGGATTTCGGATTTGCGGACATTCGACTTTTTTGTCATAAATCAAATTTTTCTTTATGCGAATCGATAGCTCTAATTACGGCGATCAGATAATGTCAGCACAAATTTTCTGTAAATATTATACTGAACGAGATAAATTGAATATTCAAAAAAATGTATGGGGCGAAATCTTAAATGCTCTATAAGTTCCAAGTCTTGGTAGATATCAAAGTGATATTTGTAGGGTTAATTTATGGGTGTTTATATATAGCGCCACCTACATAGTATTGCCCCGGACTTACCCGTTTTTCTGATTTATGCAGCTAAAACTTAGGTACTTTTTCAATTTTTTTCTTAAGGATTATTTTGAGTTACAAACCCAAAATAGTGTATAAAAACTATATGCAATTACTGTAATGAATCGTATTTTGACTTAATTCATCATGAAGCAAAACCATTACATCAGATAAAGACATATACAAATAGAAAACGTGTAGGTTAAACTTAGTATTTAACATGTTTCTAGAAACATTGATTTTTATTTCGCTAGCATAACTTTTAACGATAAAGGTATTCATTCATTCATTCATAACATTGAATTATTCTGTGTCGCTAGTATCACTTAGATTGCTTGATATTTACAAATTCAGGTTCAGGAACATCTTGATTAGTAAGCATTAAAAGATTCCGAGCTTCAGGAATGAGAGTCATTCTTGTGAGTTTGGCCATTCTTAGACGTAATATTGTAAGCTTAGGATCTTACGATAAAAAAAGATTATGCAATATATCCTCATTTGACGCATTGCCTGCTTAGTTTCGGGAATGGTGTTCTCTATAGTTTTTGAAATTACTTGTTTCTCGCTTCTGAAGCTTCCTCAGAAAAAAATTTGGTGATAGTAAAACTACTGCACGTATTACAGTACAGGCATTGATGAACATTTAATTAAAAGGTTTCATAATATAATATATAATATTAATAATATTTTCATTACATCACATACATTGATCTGACTCTGATATAGGTAGCTCAGCACCTGTGTTACAGATATCAGAACCAACAGTGGAATTACAATATATACATATAATACTTTTCTTTTGTAAATACATACTTATAATACATAGAAAACACCCAGACGAATCAAACAGACATGTTCATGGCACCCAAATGTTTGTAACTGTGCGGGGATCGAACCCGCAACCCTTGGCCCAGACGCAAGCATTCCACTACCCACTGAACCAACCGGGTCGTCAATTAATCGTCGTTCATGTAATTCTGCAAACTATATCAAGTGGAGAAACGTGTAGATGTTTCTAAATTTTCTCAGGTTTTGTCGAGAAACGGCAGCCTTGTTGTGAAATTATACTGTGGTATAATATGCCTGCTAGCGTCCATAAAATACTTATAAGTACATGGAGCAGAAATCATTGAACATTTTGGGTTGATCCCATCGGAAAACTTTCTGAGGAAGCTTTAGAAGCGAGAAGGAACAAGGAATTTCGAAACTATAGAGAACACCATTCCCGAAAACTAAACAGGCATGAGTCAATGAGGATATTTGCATAATCTTCTTTATCGTCCGATCCTAAGCTTACAATATTACGTCAGAATGTCCAAACTCACAAGGATGACTCTCATTCCTGAAAGCTCGGAATCTTTTAATGCTTACTAGTCAAGAATAATTCAAATCTAATCAAGATGTTCCGGAACCTAAATTTGTAAATATAAGCAATCTCAGTGATACTAGCGACACAGAATAATTCAATTGTTATGAATGAATGAATACCTTTATCGTTAAAACTTATGCTAGCGAAATAAAAATCAATGTTTCTAGAAACATGTTGAATACTAAGTTTAACCTACACGTTTTCTATTTGTTATATGTCTTTATCTGATGTAATGGTTTGCTTCATGATGAATTAAGTCGAAATACGATTCATTACAGTAATTGCATATAGTTTTTATAACTATTTTGGGTTTGTTACTCAAAATAATCCTTAAGAAAAAATTGAAAAAGTACCTAAGTTTAGCTGCATAAATCAGAAAAACGGGGAAGTCCGGGGCAATACTATGTATGTGGCGCTATATATAAACACCCATAAATTAACCCTACAAAATATCACTTTGATATCTACCAAGACTTGGAACTTATAGAGCATTTAAGATTTCGCCCCATACATTTTTTTTGAATATTCAATTTATCTCATTCAGTATAACATTTACAGAAAATTTGTGCTGACATTATCTGATCGCCGTAATTAGAGCTATCGATTCGCATAAAGAAAAAAATTGATTTGTGACAAAAAAGTCGAATGTCCGCATATCCGAAATCCGTCCCACTGTGCGCCGCAGAGCCGAGCCGGCTCGCGCTCCATTCCTCAGACCGAATTTTTGCCTTGCGTAGAAACTACGTCGCTTTGTCTCACGGGCGCTCAGTACTAGGAGCGTTTCGATCTTTTAATTTTTACTTACCTACCTATAATCGCGAGTGTTTTGTATTCCCATATTGGGTAAGTTGTGCAAATAATATATTACAATTAAGTAGAGTGTATAGTACCTAATATGTTAGCAGTGTTTATAGATGTGCCTGGTGTAATTACTATAAGTTTTTATATATTTTATTTTATTTATATATTGTGTTAGTATAGTATTTACATTAGTAATTTTCTGTTAGTACCTACCTACGATGATGATTTTGTTTGTACTACTATAATGATAAGTCTTATATAGTTGTTAGTTAATATTATATTACCGCTTAGCGCAGTGGTTGAGCGCCGGTTAAGACGCAGAGGTCGCGGGTTCGATTCCCGCGCTAGCACAATGTCCATTGATGAAACACATAAGTGTTTGTGTTGGATGTGAATGTTACTGGTCTCAACCTATTGTTATTTAAACCTATCCATAGCCGTTGCTGATTTTTTAAATATGCCTTGCCACCTGGACTATCTTTTGCCTTTGTGCTTACTGAATAATGTAGAACTAGAATGCCTCATGATCCAATAGGTCTGCTCCCTTATTGTTATAAAGATCATGACATTTATTTTGATCTTGGGGTTTCAGGAACACTCCCAGGAGTGAAAACTATTCTCGCCTCTGTGGAGAAGAACCCGGAAGACGTCCTGATCTGTTCTGGGACTCACGTCGTCATCACCCCTGGAGCTTGGAAGACTGAGGAGAGTGCGGTATTTCTGGACCTTGGACGGACTGCGTTTAGTGACCTTGGCTTGACCTCCACCCTCGGACTTTAATTTTTTTTTAATAAATAAGTTATAACAAAATTATAACTGGGCTTATTATTTAGTAAATTCACAAATTAGTGTGACAGTGGCGCCCATATACGTGGTTATAAAGGTCATTACTCGTATTTCGTTCCAAGTGTACTACATTTTGGTTTGGGCAGTTGGTATTAGATTTGCTTGGTGTGCGGTAGTTGTAATTTCTTAAATAAATTACAGGTACCGGCAAACATCTTGACTATCGGGTGATGTAGTGGGGGAGAGTTCGCGCATGTACACTTGCGTGCCAAAAAATAGTATAACCTTTATAATTAGTCTATATTATTTAAAATGTTGATATGATTAAATGTGTTGCTTGCGTTTGTGGCCAGCAAAATGTATTTTTACTAAATGCAATGACTGATTATACTAAATGCAAAAACTCGTGGCAGTCGGTGTTTTATTTCATTTATTAATACGTTGTTTAATGTTTGTATGTACCGACAGGTAAGTTGTTGAAAATGGTTGATAGGTTTAAAGTGAAATAACTGTAATTATTATGTACTTGAGCCAAGTGCTCATGGCGGTATACTCTGCGAAATAAGTCGTGAAATGTATTCTAAAGAAACTAATACAGAGTTCCATAGTTTTAAAGCCAAATAATAGGATGTGTGGTATCCTATTATTTGGCTTATAACGTAAGTGGCAGTGGTGCCATCATTTATTTTCACGACTTTATTGACAGAGTAGATGATATATGATGTTGATAGAAAGATGAAATATGACACGGATTGCCACGAGTCCTTGAGTTTAAAAATAAGGAATATTAATATCTACTCAGATAAAATTGAAATTTAACAAAATAAATAACTAACGAAAAACTTTAACTAAACAACCAACAAAAAACTTAACGAACAACAAAATAAGACAACGTGCACTGCACTGAAGTGTACTCGGGAGCAAGCGGAACGTGGACGCGGTGCGGGAGGCAAGGGTCGACTGATCTACCAATGGCGCGGGTTCGCGCGCTCGGTACCATACCCCTCCCCCGCACCCTTCCCCCAATGACACCTTAAATTCGGTTCTGCGCAGGCAATGACATTTAGTCAAGATGTTTGCCGGTATCTGTACCTAGGTACCTACCTAACTGCAATATTAAAAAAATCTTGGTTTTTTTTGTTAATGTAGATACCTAAATTGTTATTATATATACACATTTTTTTTATATTCAAAGTTTTGTGACAATATTATTATTGTAAATCAAAAAAAAAAAAAAAAAACAATATAAATAAAAAATTAATTATAATTATAGTATAAATATTGTTATTGTAAATCAATCCTAACTGCTAGCTAGATTTGCACATGGTTTGAAACAATACGATTTGCGAAAAAGAAATACATTAATAAACAAATTGTTTTTTAACCTTATTTTTTGTCACAATTGTCATTCGTATCATACAATCGTTTTGAAGCATTACCCTCATTGTAACAGAACGGTCTAGTGCTTGCTTTAGTGGTATCCGCTTTAATTTTATTAAGTAGATTAATATTTTTATTATTTGCACAACCTTAAGTTTTCTTAACTGATAATAAATCTAATATAATGTCTCGTCCAATTAAGTATTTACTTCTGCAAAAGTCGGAACTGAGTTATGAAGTTGCGATCAGAGGGGAAATACCTTCTGATAATGTAGAAGGTTTGCGAAGGCAGGTCAATAAACTGACCCAGTTATACGCATCTGACGATATTCTGGATACCGTATATGATTTTCCTACGGATATTGAGGGGTGCAGTACTACACTAGATAAAATCAAATCTAATCTTGATTCACTTATTGTAAATTATAGTGAATCACTGTACAATAGAACAAAATCCTTAATAAATCATCTACATTACAGGATTCAAAGAATTGAGAAGCCGGTCGATAGTGAAAATAAAATTAGCCTAGAAAAAGTCATTCGTAGCTTTGAAAATTACAATGCTGTATTAAAAGGTTTTTCCTTGCCGAGTACTAGTGAGTCTAAAATTTCAAGTCCTCCTACCGTTGGTGAGGAAAATAATACGGAGAAGTCAAATGTATCTGGCCTAAATATTTCTGTTACTTGTGATCGCAGTTCAAGTGAGATTAATAAGATTAAGTTTGACGGAAAATCATGTGTCCGCGCATTTATACAGAAAATAGAAGAATATCGTACTTCTAAAGGTCATTCTGAAAGTAAAATGCTCCTTTCTGCCATAGACATATTTACAGGTGATGCCTTGCATTGGTTTCGCAGTGTTAAAAATGAATTGAATGATTGGCAAACATTAATTTCCCGTCTTAAGGAGGATTTTGATGTTCCTGACTTTGATTATCGTATGCTAGCTGAGATAAGAGATAGAACGCAAGGGACTGGAGAAGGTATAGTTGTGTATTTATCCATTATGGATGGTATGTTCTCCCGATTGAGTAGATCCTTAACCAATGAAGATAAACTTGATATCATACTTCATAATATTCATCCTAGTTATTCTACAATTATAGCAGCAAGTCCTAATATTAAATCTGTGGATGATTTAAGAACGGTTTGTAAGAATTATGAGTGCATTAAAGTTCGTTCAGAAAATTATAAAGAGCCACCTAATATTTCTTCAAAATTATTAGCTCCAGAATTTTGTTATCAGTCGCAGCGGCGCAAAGATAATGGTAGGAATTATTATGGCAATTCATCAAATCCGACTAATGCTGTTAAAATCGAAGATCAACCAAATTCCGTTCACGCAATTGCTAGACCTTATTGTGCTCGTTGTCGCGTTAATACCCACTCTTTAAGAGAGTGCACTGCAGAGCGTACTATAATATGCTTTGGGTGTGGAGAAGAAGGAGTTCGTAGGCCTGATTGTCCTAAGTGCAATAAGGTGAAGACTGGTTCTAAATCCCTTTCAAAAAACTAGATACTAAAAATTGTAGAAACGCACTAGTGAGTAATTTTGATAGCTCGGATTGGAATGATTGGCTAGTGTTTATTAAAGATTTCTTTCTAAAGAGCCGAAATTCCGTTTCTACAATTTTTAACTCGAGACCGAGTCATGACCCTAGACCATATGTAAAAATTACAATATCCAATGATATTTCAGCATATGGATTACTTGATTCTGGATCGGCAGTGACAATCTTAGGCAACAATTTTCATAACGAATTGTTACAGTGTGATTTGACATTATGCACTGATGATAAGATTACTGTCACTGCTGCTGGAGGCCAGAAAATAACCTCCATTGGCTTTATCCTTCTGCCAGTAACATTTGAGGATAAATTTTCAATTATAAAAGCTCATGCTATACCAGAGATAGAATCTTCTTTGATTTTGGGCATTGACTTTTGGAATGTTTTTAGCCTTTGTCCTAAGCATTTAGTAAATCCTGACAACTTATTTGATAGCGACCCTTTCTTGTCAGAGCTGTCAACTTTAAAAGAGTTACATTTGCATGCTTATGAAAATCTAGACCATTCGCAGAAGCAGATAGCAGACGAAATGGTAGATATGTTTCGTGGGATATCATTCGCAGAAAAAGGCCTAGGGAGAACCAATCTGATCCAACACCACATAGAAACCGCTGATACTCAACCAATTAGACAACGTTACTATCGAATGTCTCCTGAAAAGCAGCGCATTATCACTGAGCAAGTTGATGAAATGCTTGATCTAGACGTAATCGAGCCATGTGAGAGTCCATGGTCTTCCCCAGTCTTAGTGGTAGGTAAGAAAGACGGGAAACCTAGAGTTTGCTTGGACAGTAGAAAGTTAAACTCAGTAACAAAAAAGGATGCGTATAGTTTGCCATACGTTAGTGAGATTTTGGACAATCTTGGGGATGCTAGGTACCTTTCCAGTATAGACTTGTCCAAAGCTTTTTGGCAAATATTAATACGAGAACAGGACCGTGAAAAGACTGCATTCTACGTACCTGGTCGTGGCACTTTCATGTTCAAAGTAACTGCCTTTGGACTTACCAATGCGCCAGCTACCCAGCAGAGGTTGGTGGATCGTCTCTTTGGACCTGATTTTGAATGTAAAGTGTTTGCGTACCTCGATGATGTCATCATAATCAGTAAAACCTTTGAGGAACATGTGACACTCCTTAAGCGAGTATTTGAGAGACTTCAGATGGCTAACTTGACAATTAACTTTGAAAAAAGTCCAGTTTTTCCGAAGTAGCCTCCGCTATCTAGGTTATGTTGTAGACTCAAAGGGACTACGTACAGACCCCGATAAAGTAAAAAGTATTCTTAATTACCCTACTCCAACCAATAGAAAAGAACTAAAGAGATTCCTCGGTACTGCATCGTGGTATAGACGTTTTATACCCCAATTTAGTACGGTTGCAGGTCCATTAAACAGGCTTACGTCAACTAAAAAGAATGCACCAGAATTTGTTTGGTCTCCAGAAGCAGAAAAGGCTTTTCTCGAATTAAAGTCCCGTTTAGTCCAGGCACCAGTATTGGCTTGTCCTAATTTTGAACATTCTTTCGAAGTGCATACAGATGCTAGTAGCTTTGGTGTAGGCGCAATGCTTTCACAAACAATAGACGGTATTGAACATCCAATAGCCTACATGAGTCGCTCCCTTACTAAGCAAGAGCGCAATTATAGTACAACTGAGCGAGAAGCTCTCGCTGTACTGAGTGCTCTTGAACACTGGCGGTGCTACCTTGAAAATGGTAAATCATTTAAGGTATACACGGACCACTCATCCTTAAAGTGGTTCTTATCACTATCCAATCCAACTGGGCGATTGGCTAGGTGGGGTGTTCGACTATCCGCATTTAACTTCGAGTTAGAACATCGTCGCGGCAAGGATAATGTAGTTCCGGACGCACTCTCTAGAAGTGTACCTGTCTGTACCATTGATGCAAATATGAGTAATATTTCCACTCAAGATCAGTGGTACTTGAATATTCTCAATGGTTGCCAAGACTCTCCAGTTAGTTTTCCTAACTATAAAATAGAGAATGGTTCTCTATACAGGTACATGAAAAGTAATAATGTGCTTACATCAGAGTTTGCTTGGAAAAAAGTGATCGCGGTGGAAGACCGGGCACAGGCTATTCAGCAATGTCACTCAGAGCCAACTGCTGGGCATTTCGGTGTGTTCAAGACATATAAGCGATTGACACTTCGATTTTACTGGCCTGGTATGTACTCTGATGTGGTAAAGTTCGTCTCTCTTTGTGAAACTTGTCTGGCATATAAGCTACCCACTCACGGAGTTTTAGGCAAAATGGGTAGACCAAAGGACGTCTCTCGGCCATTTCAATCTCTTTCTATTGACTTGGTTGGGCCTTTACCCAACACCAGAAAGCAAAATCAGTACATCCTAGTTGTTACTTGCTGTTTCGCTAAATATTGTCTTTTATTTCCACTTCGCAGAGCTACAGCGGACTTGATCGGTAAACACTTAGAAAATGATGTGTTTCTCGTTCATGGTATACCGCAAACTATCATAATTGATAATGGCAGTCAGTTCATTAGCCGAGAATTAGATAAACTCTTCAAAAAATATAACATACCCAAAATTCATTTTACTCCCAAGTATGCTCCTCAAATTAACACTGTTGAAAGATACAATAAAACTATATAACTGCTGTGTCTACTTTTGTGAACGATGATCATAGAACTTGGGATTTGAACTTGCCACAGATTCAATTCGCAATTAACAATTCTGTCAATGAGACCACCAAGTATACACCTGCTTTTTTGGTATATGGCAGAGAACTTGTGACTTGTGGATCGCATTACCTTGATAATGAAGAATCTGGCGAAATGATATTCCTTCCACGAGATCCATATGCTGAGAATTTAGGCAGTTTAGTGGAAATTTTTAATAAAGTGCAATTTTCACTATGGCATGCACATAAAAAAAATACTCAGCGTTATAACCTGCGCCGTAAGGAATTTGAATTTAACATTGGAGATATAGTATGGAAGCGATGTTACTTTCAGAGTGACAAAGATGCTTATTTCAGCAAAAAATTGGCACCTAAGTACCAGAAGTGTCGAGTCAAAAAGAAACATTCTCCCTTAGTCTATGTGTTGGAGGATTTGAATGGAAAAGACCTTGGTGTTTGGCATATTAAAGACCTGAAAATAGTTAATAGCAACAATGTACATTAGTTTGTTAGTTATTTATTTCGGATTTTGTGGGAGGCCAAAATCCTCTTCCTGGAGAGGGTGTACTGTAACGTAGTGTTACACATTTACTCAAATTTATTAAATATATTAAACTTAGTGTCTTAAAGTCAAAAAAAAGAAGAAGTAAATAATTATAAAGACTCAATATAGTAGGCAGTTGTCTATTGTTCTCGAGCGGTCCAGTCGCTGCCGACAGCCGCGTCCCCCTTTGCCTCTCCCCGTGATCGCCTGAGACCGGTCTCGCCGCAGAGCCGAGCCGGCTCGCGCTCCATTCCTCAGACCGAATTTTTGCCTTGCGTAGAAACTACGTCGCTTTGTCTCACGGGCGCTCAGTACTAGGAGCGTTTCGATCTTTTAATTTTTACTTACCTACCTATAATCGCGAGTGTTTTGTATTCCCATATTGGGTAAGTTGTGCAAATAATATATTACAATTAAGTAGAGTGTATAGTACCTAATATTTTAGCAGTGTTTATAGATGTGCCTGGTGTAATTACTATAAGTTTTTATATATTTTATTTTATTTATATATTGTGTTAGTATAGTATTTACATTAGTAATTTTCTGTTAGTACCTACCTACGATGATGATTTTGTTTGTACTACTATAATGATAAGTCTTATATAGTTGTTAGTTAATATTATATTACCGCTTAGCGCAGTGGTTGAGCGCCGGTTAAGACGCAGAGGTCGCGGGTTCGATTCCCGCGCTAGCACAATGTCCATTGATGAAACACATAAGTGTTTGTGTTGGATGTGAATGTTACTGGTCTCAACCTATTGTTATTTAAACCTATCCATAGCCGTTGCTGATTTTTAAATATGCCTTGCCACCTGGACTATCTTTTGCCTTTGTGCTTACTGAATAATGTAGAACTAGAATGCCTCATGATCCAATAGGTCTGCTCCCTTATTGTTATAAAGATCATGACATTTATTTTGATCTTGGGGTTTCAGGAACACTCCCAGGAGTGAAAACTATTCTCGCCTCTGTGGAGAAGAACCCGGAAGACGTCCTGATCTGTTCTGGGACTCACGTCGTCATCACCCCTGGAGCTTGGAAGACTGAGGAGAGTGCGGTATTTCTGGACCTTGGACGGACTGCGTTTAGTGACCTTGGCTTGACCTCCACCCTCGGATTTTAATTTTTTTTTAATAAAATAAGTTATAACAAAATTATAACTGGGCTTATTATTTGGTAAATTCACAAATTAGTGTGACAGTCTAGCGAATTAATGAATCCATCAATATTTGTAATTGAAGGCGATCGGTAAATAGCTAAGATTGTTTTGTTATCAATTTGTATTTGAAGTGATGATGCATCCTGTATGTAGATTTCGCTTACTTTTGCATTATGTGTATCCTTAATATATGTAATAACACCATCACTTTTATTCAGGTGTCGAGTTGAGAAGTAACATGTGTAATCGGGTATCATAGGAATTTGTTTATGATCACAGAGCCAACACTCGGTTAAGATAATTATGGTTGGACTAAACTTTAATTGAGAAAGAGTGATTAATAAGTCGTTGAAATTACAATAGACGCTTCTTATATTTTGAGTAACTATAATAAAATCTTTTTCTTTATTTGTAGGGACTCCATCACGTCATCGACATCACAGGATATGGCGTTGACGATTTTTATTTCATCAACCTCACTTATAATATTTATATCACTATTCATCATTAAAAATAATGCTAAAAGAATACCATTTTATTAACAATTTTAAGTTTTTATGTGTATGTAATGAGTATGTGTGTTATGTGCATGTGTTTTCGTACCGAAATTATCGTTCTATTTTCAAATCAATAAAGCAACACAATTTGGAAGGAAGTTTGGTATTTTTCTAAATCATTTTTTATCTGTGGCCAAACTAGTACAATTCCTTCCGATCTGAAGCTGCAGAGCTTCATAGGAGTAGTGGTGTGAATATAGCACACCACCATACGGGCGCTGCACCGGCGCCCTCTCGCCCTGCGCCATCAAGGGCAAAGCAGTAGTCTTCTGACCGCGGCACCGTGCGTATCATCGGTCTATCCAGCGTCCCACCACAGCGGATGCTATCGCCGCGAATCAGTGTACCTGGTGTCGTATCAACCCCCCAATGGCCTATGGAACTCTATTCGTATAAGGGTGCAGTTAAAAGGAGATCAAAACTACCAATTCATCAACGCGGTTTCGCCGGGTCCGGCATTGCTCCAGCTCGGCAGTTAGGAGACGAGGTGAGTTGTGCTAGCTTTTGGTCATTACTCCGTAACATACCCCTTTTTTTGATCCATCTCACCGGATTTCGTACCAGATTGTGTTGTTTTTTGGTGATATTTCGCGTACATACGTACCACGTTTTTGTGTCCACGCACGTGTCCGCCATCTTTGTAACGCAAAATGGCTCAAGCGAACGTGGAATATTTCGATACGAAACCAGGCGACCCAGACTATTCATGTGTTCAGGATATATTCGAACGCGATCTCATATTAGACGATTTAAAACGTACATTACAATTTGCTTCTACTGATAAACAAAAATTCATGTTACGTTCGAAAGAATTACCGTCTTTGCAAAGAAAGTTCAGTAAATTACAAACAAAAATCGAAAAGTGTCTCATCAAATCTAAAACCTTTAATAAAGAGGAACAAATCAAAATTAGGAACGATTTCGACGATGCATATTACGCCATTGTCACCCAATTAGAGCAAATCAAACAAGCCGAGCAGTGCAGGCGAATGAGTCGTCCTTTTCCAAATTCAGATTTCTCTAATAGTGCCAAATTGCCCACCTTGCCTTTGCCCAGTTTCTCTGGCGGGACTACAGAGTGGAATTCCTATTTTGATTTATTCAGTTCACTTGTACACAACAATAGTGCCTACACGGATGCAGAAAAGTTTCGGTATTTACTTCTTACGCTAAAAAATGAGCCTTACAATTTGATTAAATCTATTCCCATTACCGACGCTAACTATTTCGTAGCTATACAAATTTTATCGTCGCGTTATGAAAATAAAAGGCTAATAGCTTCAAATCATCTCGATAACATTCTCAACATTGACACTTGCAATGAAAAATCAACGAATGATTTGCGTAACTTACTCAATACTTTTCAAGAAAACATTAAACCCCTAGAAGTCATGAAGTTTCCTACTAGTGAGTGGAGTTTTATACTTCTGCATATTTTGTTGCGTAAAATTCCGGTATCTATTCGTAAACGTTTCGAGTTAACTTTAAATTCATCATCCGATATACCAGAGGTCGAACAATTGATATCCTTTCTAGAACGTGAGCTTGCGGCTGACGAAATATCTACAAATTCATTCACTCATACGAGCAAAAATATCACAAAATTTGTGGGTAGATCGAACTCGGGCGCACCTCACCGCGGCGATCCGCCCGCCACCCCGCGGCGTTCGTTCGCAGCTAACGTCCTTTCACAATCCTCTGATTTGTCACGCGACTTTCAACCTAATAAGCAAGATGGTAAATTCAATCCTAATTGTGTGCTATGTGATGCTCAACATACGTTGACAAAATGTTCTAAGTTCTTAAATTTTTCCGTTCAAGATAGACTAACTTTTATTCAAAAGAAAAATATTTGCTATAATTGTTTACATCTCGGCCATAACGTGAGCCAATGTAAATCTAATTTTTCATGCAGAAATTGCAATAAGCGTCATCATACCTTAATTCATTTAAATCATCGAGTAGACGTAAACAAATCAGCTGATTCTAACGGTAGCGGTCATTCTGTCTCGCTCCCGCCTACGGCGGAGCGCAGCAATGTATCTGTATCTACGACCGATACCCAGCTAGCGATGACGTCAACACGCGCGAATGCATCGGAGAATGCATCCATCGCTTCTAGTGTGCGTACGAGTACCGTGCTTTTATCAACTGCGCTCATCGATGTATACGATAACAACAACAAGTTATCAACCGTGCGCTGCCTTATCGACACAGGCAGCCAGGCTTCTTTCATAGTGGAATCGTGTGCGCAGCGTTTAGGTATATCTCGTAAACGTGTCAATATTCCTCCCGTCTATGGAATAAACGATAACAAACCGGTTATCCCTAGAGGTGTAGTTTCGTGTTTTGTTTCGCCGAGAAATCAAACGCACCCTTCGGTGCAAGTTGACGCGCTGATTTTACCTAAACTAATTACAACAAAAATGCCAACTTGTCAGTTGCCTTATACAGGATGGTCTCATTTACAAAACTTAACATTAGCGGATCCGAGTTTTCATACACCACAACCAGTGGAAATGCTTTTAGGTGCAGATATTCTTCCCCAAATATTGTTACATAACACTATAACGGGTACACCGGGTTCGCCAATAGCTATGAATAGTATCTTTGGTTATTTAGTTGTTAGGTAAACTCGAGTTTAATTCTTCAAGTGAGGTTTCCCTTCCGGTTCAGGTGTGTCATAGCTCTGTTAACGACGACTTTGACCTCCAGCGTTTTTGGGAATTGGAAACAATTTCAGAACAAAAGTCTCTCACCCCTGATGAACTTTTGTGTGAGTCTATCTTTGAAAACACGCATACGCGTAATGAGTCAGGACGATACGTGGTCGCCCTTCCATTCAAACCTGATGCACCGCCCCTCGGCGAGTCTAGGGATATTGCTTTAGCGAGATTTCGTAAATTAGAGTACAAACTTGAGCGTAATTCGCAACTCAAACGCGATTACCACGCGTGCCTCCAGGAGTATGTGGATCTTGGCCACATGGAGCCCGTGGATAGTCCAGCAGTTGCAGGCAGTACTTATTACATTCCGCACCACGCCGTGGTCAAAGAGTCAAGTACAACTTCGAGAACCAGAGTAGTTTACGACGCAGGGTCTAAAACTACTAGTGGTAATTCATTAAATGATAATTTATTTACGGGTCCTAAGCTTCACTTAGATATAGTAGACGTTTTATTAAAGTTTCGTATTCATTTCATCGCTTTTACAGCCGATATTAAACAAATGTATCGTAACATTCTAGTACGCGAGTCAGATAGGGACTTTCAGCGCATACTGTGGCGCACATCTCCAGATGAACCTCTGCGCGACTACCGCTTGTGTACTGTGACCTTCGGGGTCAGTTCGTCTCCCTATCTCGCACTGCGCACCATTCAGCAGCTCGCTCGCGACGAGGCCGCGCGCTTCCCTCGCGCGTCGCAAGTCCTCCTGAGTGACGTATTTGTCGATGACGTAGTGTCAGGTGACTGTGATGAGTCACGGGCGCTCGCTCTGCAGCAAGAGCTTATAGGTATTTGTAAATCGGCTGGTTTTGAGCTACATAAGTGGCATAGTAATTCTCCCGCGTTACGACTCGCATCTCAGCCGACAGTTTCTCATGGTGAGCGGCCCGAGCATGTACCGTTCGCAGAAATGGAGAATGACATATCTACTAAGGTCCTAGGTCTACAGTGGAACCCTAATTCAGATACATTCGGCTTTAGTGTTAAAGTATTCTCTGAAAAATGCACGAAAAGGTCCATTCTTTCAGAAGTAGCCAGAATGTACGACCCACTCGGTCTATTATCTCCAGTGACTCTTTTTGCCAAACATCTCATTCAATTACTGTGGATATCGTCAGTGGACTGGGATTCAACCCCACCACAAGATATAATTAATTCTTGGTTCGACTTTACGAGTCAACTTCCTCTTTTATCTCAAGTGAGTTTTCCGCGTCATGTTTTTCCATCAGACTGTTCTATACAGCTGCACGGGTTTTCCGACGCGTCCGAACGGGCGTACGCCGCTTGTGTGTACCTACGCGTGCAGAGCGCGGATGGTAGTGTAAAGGTATACCTACTGATTGCTAAGACGCGCGTCGCACCCACACGTCGTATATCTATACCCCGTCTCGAATTAATGGGAGCAGTTTTGTTAACACGCCTTATAAACAAGGTGTTGCAAAACTATAGTGACCGTATAAATTGCGATCAAATTTATACATGGTCAGATTCGAGTATCGTTTTATCGTGGTTGACTTCCTCTCCTCACGAGTGGAAAACTTTCGTTTCCAATCGTTGCACGGAGATTCTTAACGTGGTCCCTGCGCGTTGTTGGCGCCATGTGCCGTCAGCTGACAACCCCGCGGACGCTGCTTCGCGCGGCATGTTGCCCGCCGCATTCCTAAGTCACGAGATGTGGTTTCGTGGCCCTCGTTGGTTGTACGAGGGAGAGAGTGAGTGGCCGGTATTAAAGCCTATTCTTCCTACCGATGAAGAGAAACGTAATGTCGTGTTATGTTCAAGTGTTTCTACTCCCCCCGAGGAGATAGAAATTATTTCGCGTTTTTCGTCACTTGGTAAACTCGTTCGTGTTACGGCTTTAATATTCCGCTTTTATAACAAATGCAAAAAGGTTAATTCTCCATGTTCTACACATATAACGGTGTCAGAATATAATTTCGCATTTAACAGACTCACAAGTTTAGTTCAGCATTCCGTCTTCAAGGAAGATATTTCGAGGATTAGTAACGGGAACCTACCCTCTAATCAATTAAAACGTCTTAATCCGTTTCTTGATTCAAACCATTTTTTAAGAGTAGGCGGTAGAATACATAAATCGCTTTTACCTTTCGAATCAAAACATCAAATAATTTTACCTAAGAAACATCATTTTACAAATTTGATAATTGACAACGCGCATGTAACAAATATGCACATTGGGGCACAAGGCACCCAATATGCACTTTTACAAAAATATTGGATTTTATCTAGTCGCGACATAGTGCGGCAGCGCATACACCGCTGTGTGAGTTGTTTCCGCGCGCGCCCCGCGCACACGCAGCCGGTTATGGGTTCGCTTCCCGCCGCTCGCTTGCGACCGCAACGGCCATTCGTTAAGACTGCCGTAGATTTCGCGGGTCCTTTTTACGTGCGTGCTAATAAAGTTCGTAATGCTAAAATTGTAAAATGTTACGTAGCGATCTTCGTATGTACAAGTGTCAAAGCGGTACATCTCGAAGTAGTTTCCGAGCTTTCCACAGAGGCCTTTCTGGCAACCTTAAGGCGATTCGTTTCCAGGCGCGGTTTGTGTACCGATATATATTCAGATTGTGGAAAGAACTTCGTAGGTTGCGCTAGATACCTAAAAGAGTTATATGAGTTTTTGCGAAGCGACGTAGTACAGACTACGCTCAATTCCAAGGTGATTGGCCAGGGCATCACTTGGCATTTTCAACCTCCATATGCGAGTCATTTCGGTGGTTTAGTCGAACGGAGTGTTCGAAGTTTCAAACATCATCTTCGCCGCGTGATAGGCACGCGCACTTTACAGTATGACGAGATGCACACACTTCTGTGTCAAATTGAGGCGATCTTAAACTCGCGTCCCCTTTGCGTGTTAAGTGCAGACTCCGCGGATCCTCTGCCCTTAACTCCCTCTCATTTTCTCATAGGTGAGCCTTTAACGGCCATTCCTGACGTTTCATTAGAAAATGAAAATCCTAGTCGCCTAATGAGATGGCGTCTTATTCAACAGTCCACGCAACATTTCTGGAAAAGATGGAGTATTGAGTATTTACATCATATTCAACAAGCTACGAAGTGGTTTAGCGATCGGGGCACCCCGGTCCGTGAAGGCATGATTGTTGTGGTACGCGAAGACAACGTTCCTCCCTTGCAGTGGAGACTGGCTCGCGTGCACGCTCTACACCCAGGCCCAGATGGGGTCTGTCGTGTCGTAACTATTCAAATCGGACAGTCGTTTACTAAACGTGCCGTAGTAAAGATTTGTCCTCTTCCTATAGAGTAGGAATATAGGTAGGAGTTGTAGCTGCTAGAGTAGGTTTAGATTAGGTTAAGTTTCACTCTACATACAACTTAATTCATTCTAGTGTTAGTTAGTTTTAACTATTCGTGTTAAAAGATACGTGGTACTTTTAAGGTGAGCGGTATGTTTCGTACCGAAATTATCGTTCTATTTTCAAATCAATAAAGCAACACAATTTGGAAGGAAGTTTGGTATTTTTCTAAATCATTTTTTATCTGTGGCCAAACTAGTACAATTCCTTCCGATCTGAAGCTGCAGAGCTTCATAGGAGTAGTGGTGTGAATATAGCACACCACCATACGGGCGCTGCACCGGCGCCCTCTCGCCCTGCGCCATCAAGGGCAAAGCAGTAGTCTTCTGACCGCGGCACCGTGCGTATCATCGGTCTATCCAGCGTCCCACCACAGCGGATGCTATCGCCGCGAATCAGTGTACCTGGTGTCGTATCAACCCCCCAATGGCCTATGGAACTCTATTCGTATAAGGGTGCAGTTAAAAGGAGATCAAAACTACCAATTCATCAACGCGGTTTCGCCGGGTCCGGCATTGCTCCAGCTCGGCAGTTAGGAGACGAGGTGAGTTGTGCTAGCTTTTGGTCATTACTCCGTAACAGCATGTTTTGTGTCCAGTGTGTTTTGTGTATGAATAATATGAAGGATGTGTTTGTGATTGGTTTGGTAGGCTTAAAATGTAACATACTTTTATATAGTTTACAATACAGATAATTTAATTATTACCATCTACTTTAGTTAACATTAAAGGGCAAATATATAGTTGATTTAAAGGGAATACTTGAACCATAGTAGAATTAGAACTTAGCAAAGATAAAATTGTGAAATAAATAATTAGCTCAAGGATCTCCCTGATTAGTCACGCCGTCTTTAATTGATGTACTTGGGCCTCAGATTTAATTGTTATTATGGGGGAGTTATCTGTTTTCCTAACGTATACTTTCCCATAGGCGGTCCAACAGTACTTATATTGCTTTGATTTGGAGAGGTCTCTAGCGAGAAAGTGGAGGCGGGATCCTCTTGCGTTAGATGTTCCGATATAAAAACTGGCGTGTCCTCTGAGGTGCGGAAGCCTAGGTGCTTGGCACATAATTTAGATTTCGTTTTAACGTTGAAGGCTTTGCACAGTTTCAGGATGTCCGTTTTATGAGCGTGGACGAGGTTTCAATTACTATAGGTGGATTTTGAAGCTCCTTTTTTCCACGCACCCCTGTATATATCCGTTATATCCTCCCTACGCAGGGTTTCCTCCGATGGTGCTAGATAGTCGCAGGACCATTTCTATCAAATCCTCTTTGGATTCGCCATTTTTCTTGGGGACATTTTTAATTTCCAAATTAGATTTACGCTGCCCCATCTGCAGATTTTCCACCTTTTCTTCTAATATTGCTATATATTCTTTGTCTTCTTTACATTTATTTTCCAGGTGCGTAATTTTATTTGCTAGTTCCAAGTTTTGAGCAGATAACGAAGCAATTGAGTTTTCAATGTTTGTATTTGTTTCTTTGATTTCTAATAATATGGTCGATGTGAAATTTTTAAATTCTTTTTGTTGTTCAGCCCACAAAGACTGTATCATGGTTTTAATCTCCTCCTTCAGACTTAGCAAATCTTCAGTTGATACGTTTTTATTGCGCGCGAATACGTACTGTGGCGGAGTAAGTTCGTGTTGTTGTGGTGACTCACCCGCCTCGCATACAGACATGTCCGCTGCTGCGCTCATAGCAGAGTAGGTACGTTACGGTAGGTAGTGATGACTAATTTCGCCGCGGCCGCTCACTGTCTCGGTGGTGTAGTGGATACGGCACGCAGTTCAAAACGTAAGGTCGCCGGTTCGAATCCGAGCAAAAACTGATCAATTTTTCTAGATCACTTACTGTGACGACTCGGGTCTTCGCGAAGTACGGGTGCTCCGACGACTCGGGGGCAAAGCTCGTGCGATGCAAAGGGCGAAGTTCCAAAATATTAATATTTATCCGCAAAAATTTTCGACACGTCCGTCTCACACCAAAGCCGCGAGGGAAGAGCTTTATTATATTAGGTGAGTATCTAAATTTAAAATTTGAAAATATTGTTGGTATGTAGTGATAAAGATAAAGTAAAGAAAATTCTTATTAATATCAATAGCAGTACTCGCAGCAATCGGTGGATTATTATTGGTATTTTTTTTAATATGATAGGTGTCGGACGGACTTGAAGGTAAGCGATTTCCACCCATAGTCTTCTGCAACATCAGTAGAGTCACAAGTGCGCTGCCAACGGTCAAATCAACCTTTCCCCCCAATTGGGCTTCCTGTACTTTCACTCACTCGCCGAAACACAGCCCAGAGCAGGCGGATCACCTGATGGCAAGCAATTGCCGCCGCCCATAAACACCTGCAGCACCAGTAGAGTCACAAGTGCGCTGCTAACATTTTATCCCTTTCCATCCCGGGGTGGGCCTCCGGTACTCTCACTCACTCGGCGAAACACAGCACAGGTGCTGTTTCAGACTGGATTTCTGTGAGGCAGCACATTAACATAAATGGTGGCATTTATTTTAAAACGGAGAAGGTAAGTAGCATTAGGTTTCTTGAGTGTGTGTGTGATGTGTGAGTGTTTCAGTTAACGACATACGAGTGTGATAAACATGTGTACTATCAAAGAGAAACATAAAACACGATTTAAAATTTTCCAAAATTAACACTGCACCTCACGGAGCGAACATTCGTAAAGTTCCACCAACATCCTCAAATGATTCATAAATTCTCACGAACTACCGCTGTTTGCGTCGAAAGTTTCGTTGCCACCTTTCCTGGCAGCATTTGTTCATCACGAACTCAAGAGTAAATGTCTAGAAATAGTTTGTTCTATTTTCTTCTTGGCCCAGATAAAAATTCTATATTGGCTCTTTTAAATTCTGTGGAGAACGTACTTTCGTTTTTTTTTGATACCTTACTTACCTTATAGAAATTTTGTAACATTATTTTTTTTTGATGACATTCTAATTAATAGTTTGGTAAATTTTTAAGGTAAAGTTCATACGTAGGTATATTTGTCCAGGGTGGGGAGCACACCCACGACCTTTCGCGTATGATGCAGGGTCTCTACGAAATGCGCCATTCGGCCATTCAACACATGTTTCTGCAAATAAATAAATCTTTATGTTTACCTCTTGTTTGATTCACTATACTTTTCCTTTAACTCAATGTTGACTGGAAGAGATTGCTAGTAGCGATAAGAAGTGAGGGCAGGCCAATGACAAGTAACAAAAAAAAAGAAACAAATTAGAAACATAAAATAACATAAATTGATACAAATGTGTGGTCTGCAATGACTTTAGAGCATGCCTAAACGTTGCTCTCCCACGGTTAACGGGAGCGTGGCTCTCCCACGGTTGATAAAATTCATCTCAAGCATAATATTTAAGTGTAAAATCTTAACAAACCCTACGCTTTCTTATAATAGACGCACCAAACAAAAGAAAGTTTCATACAGTGAAATGGTTTAAATATACACCGGAAACATTTTCATTTAGCTCGCGTTTACAAGGCATCTGCTTGCGATCTCGGGCACGCTTTTCACATAAATCGTACAGCGTACTCGTTTTCGCTCGTCATATAATTTCAACATACTACTTTTATATTACATTTAGATAACCAGTCACATTTAAAAGAGTACCTCGAAATTTGCCCTCTTTATTGAGCAGCGTAATGTGTAGGTATGTCCAAAACTTTATGTGTAAGTGACAGCATTATTGCTTAAGAAATAATAAATAACTAGTATGTAAAAGTCAATACATTTAATTAATTACACTTATTTTAATCCCGAGAACTACAGAATATGAAGCGGAACTTTACTTACTGTAAAGTATCAGCCATATACTGTCCCCACTGC
>JABMDO010001528.1:0-16209 GCA_014851415.1 Cnaphalocrocis medinalis
TTGCTCTCCCACGGTTAACGGGAGCGTGGCTCTCCCACGGTTGATAAAATTCATCTCAAGCATAATATTTAAGTGTAAAATCTTAACAAAACCCTACGCTTTCTTATAAAGATAGGCACCAAACAAAAGAAAGTTTCATACAGTGAAATGTTTAAATAGTACATCGGAAACATTTTCATTTAGCTCAGCGTTTACAAGGCATCTGCTTGCGATCTCGGGCACGCTTTTCACATAAATCGTACAGCGTACTCGTTCGCTCGTCATATAATTTCAACATACTACTTTTATATTACATTTAGATAACCAGTCACATATTAAAAGAGTACTTCAAGATTTTCCCTCTCTATTGAGCAGCGTAATGTGTAGGTATGTCAAAAACTTAATGTGTAGGTTACAGCATTATTGCTTAAGAAATGGCACCCATAGTAAATAACTAGTATGTAAAAGTCAATACATTTAATTAATTACACTTATTTTTTAAATCCCGAGAACTACAGAATATGAAGCGGAACTTTACTTACTGTAAAGTATCAGCCAATATACTGTCCCACTGCTGCCACGGGCAAAGACCTCCATCATAGAAATCAAGTCATCGCTACTATGATCGGATTAGGCTTAATTATCACGCTCGCCTAATGCGGATTGATCACGAATCTGACCTATTTTCGAATGATTTGACATTCTTTTGCTCGACCCGGGACCCCGAGATCACGGCCAGGTACTTAAACCACTAGACCAATATGGGACGTTTTTTAAATAAAACAAAAGATACGCGATATTTGAATATCGTACGCAATGCGTTTAAAAATGAATTAAAAAAGGTTGTTACCGAAAAAAAAAATTATCTACATACCTCGTTATTGTTTTTAAATTAATATGCCCCTTCTTTAACGTTAGCTTCGTTAGAAGATAAAACAAAAATCATCGGTATATACCTTTTAATAATGTCCGCCCAGTTGACCATTTCTCATAACGAAAATAAAATGAAAAAACGTCAGTACATTTTTATTTACAACACAGCGCTATGTTGTATGAAGTAGTTATTTAAATGGGACATCGAGATATCTCACAAACATTTTCATTTAGCTCGGTGGCTGCGATCCCAATCACGCACTAGCTGTAAATCCTAGAGGCACGCTTGACGCGCCGCTCTGTACACTGGTGTAATAAAAACATTTACATTCAGCTGTTCCTTATATTAATGCCTGGTGAATATTCTTTTTTGTATGAAATAGCTGATATTTATTTTGATGATCTAACTTCCTAAATGGGCTCTATTAGCGTTACCTATTCATGAGGGGTTCGGGATTAAAGCGACTTTAATTCAACGGTCCTCATCTCGTCCACTGCTGGACATAGTCTCCCCCGATGCACGCCACCGCTCCCGATTTTCGGCCTCTCTCATCCAGCTGACTCCAACCAGCTCTCGAATGTCGTCATCCCATCTTGTAGCAGGGCGACTAACACTACGTTTACCGAGTCGCAGTCTCCACTCAAGGACTTTATAGCTCCAACGGTTGTCAGTTCTGCGGCTAATGTGACCAGCCCACTGCCACTTCAGTTTGCTGATTCGGTGGGCTATATGTAACCAAAAATGCTTGTTGTCTTTCAAATATTATTGGGGTGATTTTCCCAAGTACCGTATCAATACCGGTGGCATGTATTTTGAGCTGTCTTTTCTCCTTTACATAAAAACCAGTTTTATAGCTTATTGAGATTAAGTTAACTGTCATATTTATAGACTGTAAGTTAGTGGTGGAATAATATATTTTTTTATAATGCCAATTTAGTTACTGTTTCTAAGTCCGGTGGTGCAATCCCGGTGGCGAAAATGTATGTAAAGTGGTTTTAAAAATTCGCCACCGTAATTAGGTTTGTTGAAATTCACCCATTGACAAGTTGACGGCCTCGATGGCGCAGTGGCTAAGGTGTACGTGTGAAGCGCAAAAGGCCCCGAGTTCCCAGTTAATTATCATCATCTGGTACTCATAGTACAGATGTTGTCCTAGTTTGAGATCAGGTTGATTGGTGTGATTGTCTGGCGCATTCATTTATTTATTTATTTACTAGTGGCTCGCCCTCGCTTCGCTTCGGTATTTTAATTTTTTGAACGAAGTAGAATTCACAACAATCAAAGTAATTAGCAAAAAGAAATTTTACTGATACTTATAGGATTGATAATTTTGGTGATCGTAAACCTTAATGAAGGAATCTCAAAAAGATTCGATTTAAAAAATGCTGGAAACTCTATAACTTTACTGTGTCAAATTTGATCAGTTCCCCCGTTCACCCCTATAGGTGGGGACTTTTATAAAATTTATATGCAAAGCCTAAATACCTACCAATTTTCAAGATTCTAGCTTCAAAAAATCGGTAAAAAAAACTTTTAAGTTAAACGGTTTTATCTTATGTGCACTGAAAACTAGAAAATAATAATAACAATTAGGTAGTCTGAAGTTCTAGTTCAGGAATATTTCAGTACTAGGCAGAATAACTTTTAGGCATATTAGACTAAAATAAAAACGTGGGGCCCATAACTATTGCTGTAATACTTTCTTCTATACTAAGTGCGGATTGCATCGACTTACTATAATCGTAACTGGAGATTTTGACAATCAATAACCAGCCGTGGCGGCTTCACAAGCGAACGCCGAGCTCATGATCTACCAAAGTATAATGATACGAGTATGCTTTGCCATAGGTAGAATTTCAGAAGGGCCCCACGTTTTTATTTAAGTCTAATATGCCTAAAAGCTATTCTGCCTAGTACTGAAATATTCCTGAACTAGAACTTCAGACTACCTAATTGTTATTATTATTTTCTAGTTTTCAGTGCACATAAGATAAAACCGTTTAACTTAAAAGTTTTTTTTACCGATTTTTTATTTTCTAGTTTTTAGTATTTAACGAAAATGCCTACCGAATATTCCTCATTATATTTAAATCATTAAGTGGTTCATTATTGTTACATGATTTTTTACCAGATAATTTATTATACCTCGAACTAATTTCTCAATACATAGCCCTTCCAGAGACTTGACTCGACTTAGAGCCACGTATGCCTTCCTCAAACAATTTTCAGCCCAAATACACTACTGCATGGTCGACTATGCTGTCCATGACAAAATTAAGGGTAACATCCTTCTTTCAGCTGTACCATAATTGAATTTTGCTGAAAATGTATGGCTTTCGGGTGTATAACGTGTATGCTCTGCCAAAGTCAATCCAAACTGATGATACATTTATGTTTCGTACATTTGGGTTCGACAGAACTGGGGCCAAACAATTTCTGTAATGTGGCCTTTTACCAATCCTTTTATCCGGGAGAAGACGGAGTCACAACCGAGCTTCTGAAAGCTGCCGGCAAGCCGGTGCTGAAGTAACTTCGGCGTATATTTAACTCGGATCTTTTCTTCGGGAGAACTCCTAGTGGACTATAAAGAAGCTTTTGACTCCGTCGAGACCTGGTCGGTTTTCGAGGTCTTGCAGAGGTGCCAAGTCGATTGCCGATATATCGAGGTGCTGAGGTGTCTGTATGACGACGCTAATATGTCCGTAGTAATCCAAAATGGCCAAACCGAGCTTGTGCTGCTGCGACGTGGTGTGAGACAAGGAGTTGTTATACTTATAATATCTTTAAACTCTTCTCCGCTGCGCTGCAGGACATGTCCAAAACGCTAAACTGGAAAAGAGCGCGGAATCAATATTAATGGCAAGTACATGTCACACACCTACGATTCGCAGACGACACTGTCATCTTCGCGGAAACCTTAAATAACCTACAGGAGATGGTGAGCAGCCTGGCTGAATCTTCCAAACATCGGCCTTCGGATGAACTTGGATAAAACTAAGGTCATGTTCAACGAACTCGTTGATCCGGGACCGGTCACTGTTAATGGAGTACTTCTCGAAGTTGTCCAGGAATATGTCTATCTAGGACAAACGCTCCAATTAGGCAGAAACAACTTCGAGAGAGAATCCAATAGAAGAATTCAGCTAGGTTGGGCAGCATTTGGTAGGTTTCGTCAAGTCTTCTCGTCACCTATCCCTCAAAGTCTTAAGTCTAAAGTCTTCGACCAGTGCGTCTTCCCGGTCATGACTTACGGTGCCGAGACGTGGACACTCACGGCTGGATTAATCCACCGGTTCAAAGTCCTCAAAGAGCTATGGAAAGGGCTATGCTTGGAGTATCTCTGTAGGACCGCATCAGAAATGATGTAATCCGACAGAAAACCAGACATAGCCCACCGAATTAGCAAACTGAAGTGGCAGTGAGCTGGTCACATTAGCCGCAGAACAGACAACCGTTGGAGAAGTAAAGTCCTTGAGTGGAGACCGCGACCCGGTAAGCGTAGTGTTGGATGCCCTGCGACAAAATGGGATGATGATATTCGAAGGCTGGCTGGTGTGGGCTGGATGAGAATGATCGAAAATTGGGAGCGGTGGCGTGCATTAGGGGGACCTGTGTCCAGCAGTGGACGAGTGTGGGTTGCTGATGATGACCAATCCTTTTGTAACGTCAATGTTGGACCGCAAAATTACTTATGCTCCTACAAATATTTCAAGTACTGATTGATGGTAAGCCTCCAGTCTTTTATATATCTGTTGGTATTTGCTTAATTTAAATTATCTGTAGGTATTTCGTGTGGCGTCAATTAGTTGGTCCTGTACTTTAATGGTATAAATTCGAGATCCCTACGCCATTTAGTGGCTGCACCCATCTTAAATATTGAGTTTGTATAGTGCACTGTATTCTTCTTGTCAAGCCCTTTTATTTGATACCCATATTGGTGGGATTTATTAAAAATGTTATCAGCCATTGGTAGCGGCGGCCATCTTAGATTTCAATTTTGCATAGTAAATTGTATTTTACTTCTTGAGACCTTTCATTTGATACCCATGTTGATGGGACTGATAAAACCTAAGTTATCCGCCATTTTGTAGAGGCCGCCATCTTGGATTTTAATTTTATATACTACACTGTATTTTACTAGTTGAGCACTTTCATTTGATACCCATATTGATGGGATTGATAAAACCTACGTTATCCGCCATTTTGTAGCGGCGGCCATCTTGGATTTATGATGATAATAAATAAATATAATTGTATTGTCACCAAAATCCAAAGTGTATACAAAATTTCAGATTAATCGGTTGACAGGAAGAGGGTGAAATTTGAATTACCAAATTTGACCCAAGAATAAATCTATACTAATATAATAAGCTGAAGAGTTTGTTTGTTTGTTTGTTTGTTTGTTTTGTTTGTTTGAACGCGCTAATCTCCGAAACTACTGGTGCGATTTGAATAATTCTTTTTTTGTTGGATAGTCCATTTATCGAGGAAGGCTATAGGCTATATTAAGGGGGTTGTAAGGGGTTAAAAGGGGGGTAAAAGTTACTTTCCACGCGGACGAAGTCGCGGGCGGCCGCTAGTAATAAATAATAAAACAAACGGGGTGAGCTAAATAAAACCGTTTAAAAATGACAATACTTCGTTTCAACCCCCTTTTCCCCCCTTTTTAGGTTGAAGAAAAAAATAACGAATTCACTTTCATTACATTTGTATGCAAAGCCCAAATACCAAGTTTCAAGAATCTAGCTTTAAAATTGACAATACGGCGTTTTATCCCCATTTCTCCCCTTTTTAGGTTGAAGAAAAAAATGACGAATTCAATTTCTTTACATTTGCATGCAAAGCCCAAATACCAATTTTCAAAGCTCTAGCTTTAAAAATGACGAATTTTCCATACGACGTTTTAACCCCCTTTCACCCCTTTGTAAGCTGAAGAAAAAAAAATGCTGAAATCACTTTCATTTAATTTGTATGGAAAACCCAAATACCAATTTTTAAGACTCTAGCTTTAAAAATAATAAATCTCCCATACATTGTTTTAACCCCCATTTCACCCCTTTATGGCTTAAATTTTAAAAAAAACTAAAACAGGTTAATTTTTATTTTTGATAAACAACCATAATCCAGATTTTCAAATTTCTAACATCAAAATTGAAAGACTTTCATACTAACGTAAACCCCCCCTTTCACCCCTTTAGGGGGTGAATTTCGCAAAACCCCTTCTTAGTGCGCGCCTACATAGTAAGAACTACCTATGTTTCAAATTTCATGATTTTAGGTCCAGTAGTTTTGGCTGTGCGTTGATAGATCAGTCAGTCAGTCAGTCAGTCAGTCAGTCAGTCACAGGCCGAGGCGTTACCTCTTTATTAATAGTATAGAAGAAGAAGATAGATAGAAGATGAGTCAGAAAATATCAAACGTCCTTGTTTCTTGAAATTGGCTTAACAAGGTCAAGGTCATGCCGTGACAAATAAAATCGTCAACAAATACGAACAAAACTGGCAAGTCACGTTTATTCACCGTTTAATAAGTCACCTTACTCTGTAGTACTTTATTTGTTCAGTTATCGTCAACTTAGTCCATTCGTTCACTCATTCACTAAACGTATTGAAAGCCAGCCAACAGCAAACACGGCTCCACAAAGCCCTACGTCATACCGCCATATTTATTGCCCGAATCTAATTTTAAACTCATAAAGTATGAAAAATCGTGGGTGCAACTTGCATGTCGAGCCTACGGCAATATGCAAGCCTTGCGTTGACTTTGGGGCAACTTAGAAGCATATTAAGTTAGGTCAGGGTTCTCGCCGGATTGGCTAGGGGCGTTAAGTATAGGGGAAGGTGGGGACCCCTCGTACGGTTTTCAGATTTTATTTTTTATTTTTTTTATTTTTCTATGAATTAATCACATGACAACTTAAATGTATAGTCTAACTATCTGAGCTTCATATAAAAAAAATACAGGTGAATTAATCTAATGTTTCAACTATTTATTATGATTTAAACTAAATCTGGAATATGTACGAATCTGCCCCGAGAACGGGGCACCTACATACAGTGTTGGGGGTACCTTCGTACGCTACGGGGTAGTTTGGTTTCGTGCGATTAAAACGACCCTTAAAAATCAAAAATCTTTTATTAGCATTGAAATTAAACACAAACATAAATATTTAACTTATATTAAACAAAAATAATATATTTTTCTGGTAGTGACAAACATAACATAGCCGTTTTTGTATAACAAAACTTCAATGACTTTCCTTAAAATTAACGACATTTAAATGACTCCTGTAACAATAAAATACGAAATCGCTTAATTTTTCACAATCTGATATCAAAAATCTTTTATTAGCATTGAAATTAAACACAAACATAAAAATGTAATTTCTATTAAACAAAAACCTAATACTTTTCTTGTAATAATAATAACATAGCGTTTTCTTTGAAAAACAAAAACGTAAATGACGTTTTTTTTTAATTAACAGCAATTAATTACTTGCATGTAACAATAAAACATGAAATTGCTTCATTCGGACGCGTTCAAATGTGCCCCATCTAGTTCTGTCCGAAAGTGCCCCACTAACCAAATGACAACATAATATAACATCTTTTAATATTAATTGGAAAACGTCATGAATTAACTATTGAAAACGTAACTTAAGTATATTTTGCTAGTAACTAATAGATTACTTTACACAGAAACTTATTTTAGCTACAGTAACAATAGACAAAAACATTCATCAAAAAATTACTCACCGAGCGCCAAAACACATTTGTTCCTGTCGCTTCACACTCACCGCTCCGAATGGCGCGATACTTCGTTGGCGTAAGGCTGGTACCGCGACTCACGCCCACGTACAAAAGCAAGACCGTACGTTGTACCGTTTAAAAATTATTTTGACTGTATGAATGTGCCCCGCGTACGAAGGGTAGGGATCTTCCCCTACTGCCAAGGTATTCCCGGCCTGTGGTAAGAGGCGACAAATCGGGCCTTCGGAGTACGTGAGCATACCCACTACTGGGGAGTGGCTTGCCCAGTGTCACGACTCCGCGTGGGAAAATCCCACTTGGTGTCCTGGTAGGGCTGCATTGCGCCAAATAATCTGGCGTAAAGTGGCGAGCGCGATCAGCGGTACGGTCCAGTCCCGGCTGTGGGGTATCCAACTGCGATTGCGCTGAGATGGACATTGGACACCCCAGGCGTTTTGGTTAGGGTTAGAGTCTCACGCACCACCTCGTCCCCCGCATGTGTTTCAGTCTAATGTGTATAACAGTAAGATGACAATCGATTGAAGAAATTTGTCATTTTTGTATACTTTTATGCTTATCTGTACGTACTGTCGTAATGGGCATAGGCCTTATATAAATCAAGTCATCGCTACTACGATGGGATTTACTTTAAAGATTTATAATTCTGAGATGTGCCGAGTCAGGCTGACTCGAGTACTGACTCGAATACCAAGCTGGTACTCAGGTACTCGAGTACCCAAAATACAGTACTCGGATACGCAGTACTCGAGTACAGTATTCGAGTACTTACGGTACTCGAATACTCAGTCGCTGTACTTTAATAGCAGCCTTATACTTTCATACTTACGGTCGAATTTATATGTCACCACATTATCAAGTATTAAGAGTGAAGTTAACAACGAGTCGTTGATTCAATCAACTTGATTAGTCGGTGCAGGTTTGAACATGCTTATTGAACACATAAAGATTGTTTATGTTTTCCTACCCGCATGATAAGTGATATATAGATATTAGAAAAGTTTATTTACAAGCGTTATACTGTAGCTTACAAGTAATTTGGGGAACTTTGATAGGTACTTTTTGCTTATTTTCAACATGAAAGTGACATTGTGTGAAAGAATGACCTGCACTTTGTTTTATATGTTTTGCCATCAAAACATAACACACAGTCAGATTTAAATAGTACTCGAGTCAAGAAAAGTATTCGAATACTTGTGATAGTACTCGAGTACCTATCCGAGTCTCCTGACTCGAGTACTAATTCGAATACTTTTTTAACGAGTACTAAAATACTCGAATACCAAAAATAGCCGACTCGGCACATCACTAATTCTTTATACAGCTTCCCTTCCGCTTTCAACCGGCTAATGGCAGCCCTATGTCAGGAAGCGCGGGACGTGGAAATGTGAACCATTATTTTACGTTGCGAATACATATTCGCTGGAATTGTTTAAAAGTTGCTGTGTCAGGTTGCGTTGCTTAATATAAGTTTTATTTGAACTCGTATGATTTATGAGGCCTTAATTTTTTATTAAAAACAATAATGAAGTCTCCACGTTAATAAGTTTTCGTGATACGATTATAACTTTATATCCGTGGGAGAGCTGTGGCTTGGCTAGGCTTCGGCATGAATGGGCCGGCTTGATTAGAGTGATTCCACCAAACAGCGCCTTCACTTTCGCCAAGTAAGTAAGGATACTCGAGGCCCAATCCACGGGAAGGGTTCTTGTGGCTTAACTGGTATTGGAAGTGTCCATGGGCGGAGACAATGGCTTCCCATCAGGTGATCTGCTCGTCTGACACCTAATCCCATAAAAAACAATAGGACTTTTTTATTCTTGGACTCAATTTGAAGTCGATACTTACTTACATAAATATCAGATATATCGACCTAATTCCAAAGTAACTTGTGTATCTACTTGCCATATGGATATTAAAATCAAAGACAGTACAGTTATCATGTAAAAAAATATAATTATTAACCTGTCTTCAAAATTAAAACGTAGGTATACAGGTACCTACTGAGTTTCTTGCTGGTTTCGGTAGAAACTGACGTTCCGAATTAGCGGTACATTACATATTTGACATTCATAAATGTGCCGTATGGACTTGAACTGAATAAATAATTTTCAATTTACAGCAGACCGATATAACCCGACATGTGAAAAATGTATCGTTGATTTCTCTGAATCCACCAACCTAATGACCACCCCATCTTTGGATAGATTACTTCGTAAGTCGAAGCCCTACTAGAGGTCAAGAGTTCATGACCTTTGAGGGTAAAAGCGATGATCAACGGTAACAAAGAGAAAATTGCCTTAAAGTCACCGCAAACACGTTTTATAGTTGTTTGGCCAGGCCATTATTCATTTTATATGCCTTCTAATTAACTTCATAGAGAAATATTTAAAAAAAACTAACCGCTAGTATAGGAACGCTGTGTTTACGGCTATTAGGGTACCGTAGTACATAAGGATAACCCTTTTTTGTAGTTGTTATATCAAAAAGTAGTTTTTATAATATCTATTGGTGCTCAAATTGGTGAATAAAACAATAACAAACCGGGTATGTTAGCTATATAGCGTGTGAATAATTAGCTAGATGGCGTACTGTTGATAATCCAACTCAAATTTTGGTTTTTCAGTGACATTTTGTCATCTCACATCAAAAATAACCAATCACCGTGTAGATGAACATCAGTTCTACAGTGCGCCGTCTAGCGGATTTTCACACGCGATAGCCCCCATTAAGTTTCCAAGGTACTAATTCGTTAAAGTCTTATTTTTGGGTATTTTTATATAGAAGAAGCAAGCTAGAACCGTAGGAAAAAGAATAGTAAGAGCAAGCATCTACGGAACCCCAAATACATCGCTTTCCCCGAAAAACAAATTCCGATCTCCTTTATCAAACATATTGCAAATCGCACTGTATTCTTTGGAGCAGAAAGTCCGATCTCCTATATTAAAAATATTGCCAATCGGATTTTACAGATACTTCATATAAGCGGGACTAAACGCGACGAAAATTAATAAGTACATTCTAGCACTTACTGCTTGACGTTTCGACTGCGTTACAACAGCCTGTGTCCACAAGCGAACTGGAGACGCACGGCGTCGTCTGCTACGCCCCGGCTTGTGCATCTTCGGATACCCTCTCGTTGTACGTGTTGTTGTTGTTGTCCTCGTTGCTTGTGACCACGGCTGTTGTAACGCAGTCGAAACGTCAAGCAGTAAGTGCTAGAATGTACTTATTAATTTTCGTCGCGTTTAGTCCGGGTTATATGAAGTATTTGTATAATGCAACGCGAAAGTTTAAAAACAAATCGGATTTTATTCTTCGGAACAGTCAACAATATCCCCCGACTCACACTTGGTAGGTTTTTGCATATTAATTCGCCCACCTACTTCGCTTACCACCGCACGAACCATTAATTACAATTTTCAAGTTAGCCATTAATGTTGAGAAAATGTAATTTGTCTTGCTACCGCAGAGTTATTCTAAAACTGGGGCAAAGTTTAAAAAAATGACTTTTTGTCTGTCTCTCGTAGCATTGCACTCATACTATGAGAATGACAAAGATGTCAACCTGTGAAAACCTGTTGTACGGTCAGCCTATGCAGGTAGGATTCGGCAGACACTGGTTCTTTCACCATGGTAAAGGCGATGAAAGATACATAGAGATGCAACATCTCTCCGCAAGCCAGAGATTCTAAGCGATCAGTGAAAGTCTCTTGTCGCCGAGTATTCGAGTTGCACGACGTTGGACGCGGTCAAAGGAGCGATATTGGAGTTGTCGTGGTGCGAGGGCTTCGCGCGATTTGCCCCACGACTATCTCCCGCGATGGACAATCAGGGAGAGTCCCAGGGGTTTTAGTCGGTAAGCCCCTCGCCGTTGTGCGGGGGGAGTCCAACATAACCGCATAACCGGGTATGCGTAACGCATTTCCCCTGGGTAACCAAAAAAAAAAAGCGATATTGGAGTGCCCCGGCCCAGAGATGGGAGCAGTACTCCATGTGGGGCCAGACTTGCGCCTTATAAAACTGAAGGCGGTGGGTTGAAGTACCACCTTGCTCTGCCGAGGACACCCAGTTTCTTAGAGGCTAACTCAGCCTTATCCTCTCAATGACCCCGAAATTTACCGGTCTTGCCTATATTGCTCTGCTCTCAATAAGAGTTTATGAAGAAAATATAATTAGTTTTGCTATAAGTTTTTATTGGCATCACCAGCGAAATCTCTACAAAGTCCAACGTCCAACTCTAAAAAGATAATTTTTACATTATGGCACTATAAACTGAAGCTAACAAAAGTAAATAAAATAAGAGAAATAATAAACATGGCCACAAAATTTTATTTGCCACGGGCCCAAACTTCTCATTTAATAACTAAGCATCGGGAAAATTACTTAGCCTTTAATTACTGATTCCTCTTCTTTACAAAACGGCAACTAAAAAATGTCAAAGAAAGGGTCAATGAATATCCACACTTAAATTAAACTTTCCTTCTGATTTATTATTGCAAACCTAATTTACTAACTCAGCCACGGAATTTGTAACTCATCACCATATTAAGTTTTACAGCTTCAATACAACGTCCTCAAATATAATACATTCAAGCTTCAATACTCAACATCAAAATACTATATCTTAACATCTAAAATAATACTTCACATTCTTTTATCGAGAAAATAGCCACTGTACCTACGATTTGGCGCCAGTGCGTGACATGACAGCAACCGGCAAGCATTAGCGCTACCATGAGTTGGCATCGAAAAGTAACGTAACGTTACTACAGTCGATAGCGAGCGAGTAAACGGGCGTCGAATAGATTTCGATTGAACACGTACGTAGGGTTTAAAAACGTTAGCGTTAGCTCGATAGCGAGTGCGTTATTACGCAGAAAGTGACGTGCTTGTCATCACGCCCTATGTAGCTGTTTCTTTCTAACTGTACTCAAAAGACAGAGTTCGATAGATATACCCAAAAAAGCTTGATATCCACAGCCACGAAATTAAAAAATTAAGATAATCCGACTTATTTTAAATGTCTTATAGCAGTGGGTAAAGCTGATGTTTATGACGTTTTTAAATTGTATTGGTATTATTTTTGTCAATGTGACAGACTTAGAATAAATTCTAAGATGACAGCATGGATGAAAGACTTTATTAGGTGAATTTTTAGTGGCAGAATTGAAAGGTTTAGTTGCTTGTTTTAATCTCTCAAACGTCTCTTTAAACCAGTGCGCCGCAGTGGCGTGGCGTCGGCTGCAAGGACCCCTCTACCATCCTACAGAGCAGGGCACCGAGTTCGTCAGAGTCCTCCCTTGCCTCTAACGCCTCGCCGGCAGCGTAGAGGCTGTTTTCAAGACCCGTCAAACGTCAAATTTGTAACTCGTGGTATTTCGAAAACTATCGCTTTGTCTCTTTCATTGTGGATGCATTTGAAAGAGACAGAGCATAGTTTACGTTATGTCAGTTTTCAATGTCAACTCGTAGCGCTACGTAAACGCTACTCGCTAGCGAGTACGTTTTACGTAGCGCGTAACTCGATACTACAGATTTTAGTTTCTCAAGTGACCGCTAGAGGCGCTGTACACTTTTCATACATTTTTTTACGCAGACGCTAGCGAGTTCTGTCACTGTAAACTCATGGTAGCGCTACAGACTGAAATTCGTAATGGCGCCATTGGAGGTATAAGCACAGTGCTTGGACTGAAAAGAAAGCGTGGAAGGCCAACTTAAGCGCGAGCGGCATTAATAAGCCAGTAATACATATTTTCTTTTTCTTATAATTTCGGAATTACATACATATACTTGCTAATTTATTCATCTATTTATTACTTACTAAAAACGATACCAATAAAATTGATTTATTTAATTGTGAGGATTATGAGATATATTTTAAAAAATCCAACTATGAAAACATAAAGGAATGCATTAACATTTTTTTGAGATACGTAATAATATTTTTTACACGCGCCAAACAATAATTAATTATATTAATAATTTTGCAATAAAAATCATTGTGAAGGAATTATTACATAAGTAAAAACATTTATTAACTTTCCTTTTTGTTTTCATAGCTGGATTGTTTTTTAAATGTTTCTCATATTCCTCACAATTAAAATAAATCAATTGGCGGTTAGTATCGTTGCGTTGTTGCCTTAAATAGTTCATCTATACTAATATAATAATCTATACTAATATATCTATACTAATATAATAAAGCTGAAGAGTTTGTTTGTTTGTTTGTTTGAACGCGCTAATCTCCGAAACTACTGGTGCGATTTGAATAATTCTTTTTTTGTTGGATAGTCCATTTATCAAGGAAGGCTATAGGCTAAATAACATTACGCTATGACCAATAGGAGCAAAGACAGAGCGGTAAATGTGTAAAAAACGGGGAAAATTATTCATTTTTGAAGGCTTTCTTTGCGTGCGCTGCGAAAACGGTTCAAGATACACAAAAAATATGTATGAAAGAATTATTCCTCTATACATGATCTAAAAAAAAAGTCCGCGACGGCATATGTCTATCTTTTAAGGTTTAGTCCACAATGACCGTTTTATGGTACCAAATTTGGTCGAAAATAATTTGTTTAAGTTGTATCAACATAATAATATTAAGGGGGGTTGTAAGGGGTTAAAAGGGGGGTAAAAAGTTACTTTTCCACGCGGACGAAGTCGCGGGCGGCCGCTAGTGTGTAATAATAATAGTAACTTTAATATAATATTCGATGACAATTTTAGGTAAATTTAACGATCGAATAAATGTAGGATGAGTTACATTTTATTCATACTAAATTATGAAATTAGAAGCTAATATAATTACTATTTTGGTGTCCATATATTAATAATTTTGAAGGTTGCTGTTTGAATGCATACCCACAATTTAGATGCTAAAAATAACTGCCATGCTGAGTTATAAATTACAGTGGCTTACATCAAAGATATTTAGTGGCTGTATACTATAATTCAGACGCGCATTGGTTGTGGCTGACTTAGTAATTTAGAAGCTAACATATATTTCCTGATGCGAAAAATGCTATTAAAACCGGCCAAGTGCGAGTCGGGCTCGCGCACAAAGGGGTTCCGTAGCAGCAAATAAAGGTTCAGCCATCGTTTTCAGTGTAAGCACAATAACTTAACCAAAATTACAGTTAAATCAACCTATCTCAAAAACTATAAGAGATACTTTGAATCAAACCAAAAATCGTTGAAAGAGTTAATTAGCATGCATCACCTCTATTTTTTTTAGAATTTTATACCCCGTAGTTATAAAAATAGAGGGGGGGGGGACATACTTTTTAACGACTTTGAGAGCTGATATCTCAAAAACCGTTCACTTTAAGAAAAATGTTTTTTAGAAAACTTTATATCATTTTAAAAGACCTTTCCATTGATACCCCACACGGGTATGTACAATCGAAAAAAAAAATTCATCCCTCAGTTACATGTATGGGGGGCCCCACCCCCAATTCTTTTTTTACTATTTAGGTGTCATATTTTTGTAGCGGTTCATACAACACATATTCCCATCAAATTTCATCACTGTAGTACTTATAGTTTCCGAGTAATCGGGCTGTGACAGACGGACAGACGGACAGACGGACAGACGGACATGACGAAACTAATAAGGGTTGCCGTTTTTGCCATTTTGGCTACGGAACCCTAAAAAGAAGCTCGTTTAAATAGTACCCATAAAATAAGTGTAACATACAGGAGATCAGACCGAAGTCCCACACTGGATCTGGATAACCCTGTATCGTGGGCACATACCAACAAAACAAGATACGACAGACTATAACCAGTAGACAGAAGTATAGTCACAAGATCGGTCTGCACGTCTCCCAAACTCAGGTTTTCCCTTGTACTATGGAAACCAGCAACAACGAAGGAACTACAAACACCCAGACCCAAGACAAATATCTGTATCATCAACAAACATTTGTCTTGATGCGGGAATCGAACCCGCGACCTCGTTTCAACCGGCGCTCAAACCACTACGCCAAATGGGTCGTCATAAAATAAAATCTGAGGCCGGTCAAATGGGCCTACGAACTAGAACACCTGGGCCCGTTCCCGGCTTATTCAAGGCTACGGGGCGAGATACGGACTCGTAAGGCGAACCCTGGCACCGCTTTCCACCCATGGACTACCCATGGTCGCGGGCAAGGGCTCCTAAAGATCTCTCCACAAACCCAAACCCTGCTGGCTGCAGGGCGAGGTGGGGGAGAGTACCTGCAAACTTTCAAAAACCGCTTCACCAGACAGCCCACGGCCGCTACCTATTTCGAGTCGGAGAATTCAGAACTTAGAATTTATTGAACTGGCTAGCGCATTTATTTATTTAATGAACTGCAGTTTATCGTTAATTCGGGGCCGACTATCGTGTATTTCACGAGGGGCGATGCAAGGAGGTAGCGGTTATAAATTACCTATTGTAACTATTCAACAGCGGTTGGCTACTAGCAGCCACGAGCAACCTTAGGTTTCTTTAATTCATTTAACATTTACTGCAACTTGTAAACGTCAGCTTGATTTGTGGGTGCTGTGTCAATTTAAACCTTAGCTGGTTTCGGGGGTCATAATTACCCCAGGCGCACACAT
>JABMDO010001529.1:0-22563 GCA_014851415.1 Cnaphalocrocis medinalis
GTAAGTTTTCTCCATTAAAACTCACGGTGACGAGGGAATAACACTTGTACACAGATATTGCTATTTTACGTTTACTATTCACTACTCAATTCTCAAAAATAAACGTTTTAAGTATTTTAATTAATTAATCTTTACGGAGCTGATGTTTACTCGGCAACTAGCGCCCTCTCTGTTTACTCGGCAACTAGCGCCCTCTCATGTTCGAAAAGGAGTAAGCCACTGTGACTTTTTTCACATTGGCTGAACAACAAATAATCGTTATATTTGCTGTCCAATAACTTATTATGAAAATACAAGACTTTTTTTTAAGTGATAGGTGGCAGACGAGCAGGCGGATCACCTGATGGTAAGCGATTGCCGCCGCCCATGGACACCATGCCCCTGACTTAAATTATAAGTAAGAACATCTATTATTATATTCAAGTAAGAGTATTATATCTTTCTAGATCATTGTCGTTATCTCGCTTCCTCCAACAAAAAGCATGTTTTCTTTCTTGGTTTCCAAACCTCGCAATGAGAAACACTGCATGCAAATATTCCAGTAGGAGCGCTGTGTGTTCACATCTTATTCAGTTGCCTTCCCATGAGGAAGGACACGGGAAACTACCCATTAGGAGCGTGTGTGCTAAAGTTGTTTTTTAAATGTGATAGGTGGCAGACGAGACGGATCACCTGATGGTAAGCCATTGCCGCCGCCCATAGACACCTGCAACATCAGTAGAGTCACAAGTGCACAGCCAACCCTTTGCCCCCTTTCACCCCAATGGGAATCCAGTAACCTCACCCACTCGACGAAACGCAGCGCAGGTGTTGCTTCGCGCCACTTTTCTGTGAGGGCGTGGTATACTCCAGTTGAGCCGGACCATTCATGCCGAAGAGTGGCTCTCCCACGGTGTATGATTGTTTTTGCCTTGCTAATAGGGTATATTGATAAATAAAATGTGTTTAATCAAAAGACCTCTCAATTTAAGACACATTATTGAAAGAATTGCTCGATTCTGATTTGAATCACCTGAGATATCACAACTTTAAGAGCACATATTTTGGGCAAGCCCAAAAACGCTCTATACAAATGGCTACAGGCAAGTGACGTCACACGCTCGTATCTTGTATGCGCGTCTAGTAAATTTTGTTTGGTAGCTATATCAAATGTTTCGTTTAAGTAAATGGTATAGTAATGGGTAGTTCAATGATATAATTTTTTTTAAAATTTTATACTTTAAAATGGACTTGCCCATGAAACTTTGAATGCTCATAAAACCAGCTAGACGTTATATTTTTAACTGAAAATGTTGGCCATTGGTTCTCATTTACCAGTATTTTGGAAAAGTATAAATATTTTTTACTATATCGAGATTAGTCAAATACCCTATTGTAGGTAGGCAACTGTCAATTAAAATTGTAAGTCTTATCTTCTTCTTCTTTAGCCTGTTTCAACTATTTTAGTATAGGCCTCCTTCAGCATTTTCCACTCCTTCCTTCCACTCGTGAAGACGCTTACACCATAAAATTTACACCATAAGGTGCCCAGAGTGCGTGGGATACGCGGCGCCCCCTACCGCGGGGGTCCGAAGCATTCAATCTGACCAGCTGACTAGCTGGCAATCAGGTAATAATGTTGCAATTTGGTCTAACGCTACATTAGGTATAATCTCCCCATTGCAATTCGAGAGGGCCGCATTTCAACAGCGAAACCTAAAACAAAAAGGAGGCAACTGTCAAATAAAATAGTAGAATGTGAATAAATATCATGAGTTGTCAACCCTAGGCTCAGGTGCCCTGTGCGTGCGACACGCGGGTCCCCCTACCGCGGAGGTCCGAAGCATTCAATCTAATCAGCTGGCGATCAGGTACCAATGTTGCAATTTGGTCTAACGCTACATAAGGTGTGATCCTCCCATTGCACTTTGAGAGGGCCGCATTTCACCAGCGTAACCAAAAAAAAGTAGGCAACAGTCAAATAAAATAGTAGATAAATGGGAATAAATATCATGAGTTGTCAACCCTAGACTCAGGTGCCCTGTGCGTGCGACACGCGGCGCCCCCTACCGCGGGGGTCCGAAGCATTCAATCTAGTCAGCTGGCGATCAGGTACTAATGTTGCAATTTGGTCTACGCTAACAGTGGCGATATTACCAATACAATATAGTCTTGTCAATGTCGCCAAAGATTTTAATCGTCACAGGGTAAAGACTAAGATTATCAATAAACGATTGAGTAGTGTAAGGTATCATCATAGTAGGTAGTTTAGACTGGACTACGAACTGGACGGCGCATTTGGTAGTGACCCTGCCTCATACACCAAAGATCGTGGGTTGGATCCCCATCCTGAATAATTTGTGTGATGAACACTTAGTGTAATGTTTGTGTTTTCTATGTTGTCTGATATCTGTAACACATAATAATTAAGCTATTTAGCACGGAGTCAGTTCAATGTAGGTTTGAAATGTTGTGTGAATTGTAATGATTGTACTGTACCACTGCAGGGCAAAGGGCTCTATCATAGAAATCAAGTCATCGTTTTTACGATGGGATTTAGGCAGAGCCACAGGTTAAAAGATAAGGTCCCAAATCGTCTGTGCCGTTTTTCTGGTAACCATTAACACGGACCCTGCATACCTACTGCACTGGCGGATAACTCCCCTGGCCGTCGATTTTCGACAGCAACGAGTAATTTCCGAATATTTATGGTGTTCGTAAACAACGAAGCAGGTTTCTGATCGATATCTTGTTTATCTCTCCCCTGTTATCTGTAGGAAGCATCGGCGGAGGTACAGTAAGTATGTTTTAAAAACTACTTCTCTTTAATTATGACAGGAATATGTGGACATTACTGTGTACTTTTTTCTGATATGATTTTTTTTTAGTTGATAGGTGGCGGAGGAACTGACGGATATCCTGCTATTAAGCGATTGCCGCCGTCCATAGACACCCGTAAGTTTAGTAGATGTATGAAGGTTAGAGACGCGCGTATGTAAACATATTTAAGGTCCAAAATCTAACATATTTTGTATCGGACGTCAAAACAAGCAAACTCCGATTATGAATTGTTTTGAATCAGTTAGTAAGTAGATATTATCTGATCACTGAAATTAAAATACCTATGCTTATTCAGCAACACACCCCATAAATGTCGAGCAAATACAATTTTGAACTTATAATTATATTTTTTCGTATAAAAGAACCTTTAGATTTATTTGACTTTCTCAGATCACGAACGAAACGCAACAATCTGAAAAGCAATCCAACTCCAATCTGTTTATTTGTATTCCATCGAGTAAGTTGTTACGGACATGACCATACAATCTTACTGGTAATTTCTTAATCCTCACCACTTTCCGATTTCTCATTCTCAGAAACCAAAATTCGTTCTTGGAACATCTCCGTTATTTGGCGTATGTTCATGAGCAACACCGAAGGTTCCCAAACATTTCTCCTATAGACCACTTTCGTAATCGTTTTGGTGGACTAGCTACGTTACATTTCTGCCCAAACCACACCCAAACTCCCAATAATCAAAAAAAAAGGGTACTATTTAAACGAGCTTCTTTTTATTAGCATTTTTCGCCTCAGAAAATATATGTTACCTTCTAAATTACTAAGTCAGCCACAACCAATGCGCATCTGAATAATAGTATCTCAGCCACTAGTTATTTTATATGTAAGCCACTGTAAATATAACTCAGCATGGCAATTATTTTTTAGCATCTAAATTTGTGGTATGCATTCAAATAGCAACCTTCTAAATTATTAATATATGACACCAAAATAGTAATTATATTAGCTTCTAATTTCATAATTTAGTATAAATAAAATGTTACTCATCCTACATTTATCGATCGATAAATTTACCTAAAATTGTCATCAAATATTATATTATAGCCACTATTATTATTACAAATGAACTCATGGACGTATATAAGGGGGGGTCCAGGGGGTCCGGACCCCCCCCCCCCCCATTGAGGCCTGGTTTGACATAGTTGAATCGGCTATAGCCAAGGGCGACTTAATTTAGGGGTGGGCAAGGTTGGTGGGGTAGCAGCTTGTAGATAGCCGTGGGACGGCAAATCAACAAATCAACCTCGTTCTTCTGCTGAATACGTACATGTAATAAGGCACGCTGGGTCCAGCCGGTCCTTGAATTGTACTTCGGGAGAGCCGCATTATAAAATATTGTTACAATTAGGGAAATTGTTAAATCCGAACACGGGGGGGGGGGAGATGGGGGGGGGTTGATTCGTATTTGTTTTGCAATGTGGGACACCCCCCTTGTCAAAGCTATATATACGTCCGTGCATGAACTATTCAAGGCAACAACGCGACAATACTAGCCGCCAATCGATTTATATTAATTGTGAGGATTATGAAAAACATTTAACAAACAATCCAGCTATGAAAACAAAAAGGAAAGTATTAATATTTTGTTACGTATTTATGTAATAAATTCTTTCCACAAATCACAATGATTTTTATTGCAAAATTATTATTATTTGGCGCGTGTAAAAAATATTATTACGCAACTCAAAAAATTGTTAATTCATTTCTTTATGTTTTCATTGCTGGATTTTTTAAAATATATCTCATAATCCTCACAATTAAAATAAATAAATTGGTATCGTTGCGATGGCACCTTAAGGACAATCAATGTAAAACCCTTTATTTATGATAATCAATTTTTGTATTGAAATAAAATAATTTTTAGTAAGTAATAAATTTAAATAAGCACGTATATGTATGTAATTACGAAATTATAAGAAAAAGAAAATATATTATATTACTGGCTTATTAATGCCGCTCGCGCTTAAGTTTGCCTTCCACGCTTTCTTTTCAGTCCAAGCACTGTGCTTTAAACTCCAATACCTGATTGCTAGGCCGATCAGATGCGTGCCAATTGCTGTCATGTCACGCACTGGCGCCAAATCGTAGGTACAGTGGCTATTTTCTCGATAAATGAATATGAAATATTATTTTAGATGTTAAGTTATAATATTTTGATGTTGAGTATTGAAGCTTGAATGTATTATTTTTGAGGACATTATATTGAAGCTGTAAAACTTAATATGGTGATGAGTTACGAATTGCGTGGCTGAGTTAGTAAATTAGTTTGCAATATATAAATCAGAAGGACAAGTTAAATTAATTGTGGATATTGATTTGACGCTTTCTTTAACATTTTTAGTGGCCGTTGTAAAGAAGATGAATCAGTTAATTAAAGGCTAAGTAATTTTCCCGATGCTTAGTTATTAAATGAGAAGTTTGGGCGCGTGGCCAAATAAAAATTTTGTGGCCATGTTTATTATTTCTCAAAAAAAAATTACGCTTTGCGAATCTCAACTATATGTCTACTTATTTCATTTTTAGTGGCCCTACGCATATTTGACTATAGTATTTAAAAGGTCGCTGTACTCTTAAAATATAATATTTCTTTAATGATAAATACCCTACCCTAGGCGTAAATTTATTCTGTACTACTTAAATCAGTATTTTTTTGTGAACCTCTCGTTAGAGATATGAACCCCATTTTTTCTCTTGCAAATTTAAGACCCCTGTCGAGTCTCTCGACCCATGGGGATACACTTAGAGCACTTTGGGAACCAATGAGCTAAATTGATCTCGCTGAGTTCACGTCACGTTTATTATTTCCATTAAAATTATTCAAAAGAACATCTGGATTCAGTTACGTGTAATTAGGTAATAACCCGGTATAATTATTTACAATCAAAGTCACGTTATGTTGGAAAGAGTTTATATTGTAATACTACTGGTCTGCTACCTATCACATAAAAAAAATTGTCTAGGCTGGGGAGAATATCTATGTGTCTTACTATCAAAAACCTGGATATCGTTACTAATTTCTCTATCAGTAAGGATATCTAATACTCTCGTCTTACGGCTTTCACTGCTGAACATAAGCTTCCCCCATTGACTTCCAGAGTGCCCGGATGCAGACACCCTGCATTCGGTGAGATCCTGCGACTCTAATCAGGGGAGCAATTATCGAGCACTCGAGATTGGAGTCGAATTAATAATTTGTATCTACTAATGTGTATGAAATCTCAAAGTTCGACTTCAATGTCGAGTACTCGAGAATCGCTCCTCAGGTCGTCTGTCCATCTCGTTGGAGCGCGTCCCACGCTGCGCCTGGTATGTACTAGATAACGCCATCAACTAAAGCCATAATTAATGAAATAGGCTAAGGTATTGAATCACAGTATAAAGGAGGTCTAGCTACAATTACCACTGTATGGTGGCGGCATTTCGTTGTAAACCAATCAGTCAACGGTCCCCATTCATGCGTAGGGTGCGTTCGCAATGCCTTTGATAAACGCAACAGCATTAATAGCCCAAGAGCCCACTGCTCGATCCTGCAGGTATAGCTGGAGGCACGAAAGTATAGCGATGACCGTTATTTTGCGCACTTGTAAAAAAGAACGCTTTCTATCAAAATTGGTTTCTGCGCACTCAAGGTCATAATTACACTTCCTTGCCTCGGACTATAGGTATTTGTTATTTTTGATAAAAAAATCCTAAATTAATTATGAGGAAGTTACTTACTGGGCTAACGATATGTTGCCTATAAAAATACCGCATGTAGAGGTTGCCATGATTTCAATCAACAATTCACGTTCAATTAAAAAAGCGAAATTTTTGAAAATTTTGAAATTGTATGAGAATTTTTATTGTTTTTGTTACACCTTTCGTAGTTTACACCTGTTGTGGTTTAAGTTTTATTGATTACACCTGGCTTTATTATTACTTATCCGGAATTTAGCGGTTTTGTATCATTTTCTTAAAAAACAATTAGGTAATATATGTAGATGATAAAATAATTTTGATAGGTACCAAATAATATATTCAACCATTAATTACCTACAGTTAATCGCAGCCAAGTTTTTAAAGGCAAATTATTCTTAACCCATTGAGCAGCTCGTTGTTATTAATTTCATAAAAAATAGATACCCGCAGGATCGAGCGGCGGGACCCTAGGCTATAAATTACCGGCTGACCAAAGCTCTTTCAAATTCGCCACCCATTCAACATCCGAGGTACGCAATAAGTATGCAGTCACGCTCTCTGTAAGTAGATGCGTAGTTTATTTTCTCAATTGATTCTGTTCAAATGGAAACCATCGTAACTAGGGTGACCAGACACGCTGAGAAATTTTCGCGCTTAGAATTTTCACAATCCGTTACAATTCCTCATCAGCCAGGCCTCCTCCTGTGCTCGCCATTTACAACGCCCATGCCAGCATCATCCATTTCCCACCACTCTGTATATATCATCAACCCATCTTGTAAATGGGCGTCCTCTACTTCTTTTGCTTTGACGTGGCCACAACTGTGTTACAGATTGGTTCCATCTATCATCACCACGACGAGCCAAATACCCATTTGAGTGACATCAAGCGTTTCCCAATATTCGGCACCTTAGATTGCAGTCTCATTTCTGTATCTTATACTAATATAATAAAGCTGAAGAGTTTGTTTGTTTGTTTGTTTGTTTGAACGCGCTAATCTCCGAAACTACTGGTGCGATTTGAATAATTCTTTTTTTGTTGGATAGTCCATTTATCGAGGAAGGCTATAGGCTAAATAACATTACGCTATGACCAATAGGAGCAAAGACAGAGCGGTAAATGTGTAAAAAACGGGAAAATTATTCATTTTTGAAGGCTTTCTTTGCGTGCGCTGCGAAAACGGTTCAAGATACACAAAAAATATGTATGAAAGAATTATTCCTCTATACATGATCTAAAAAAAAGTCCGCGACGGCATATGTCTATCTTTTAAGGTTTAGTCACAATGACCGTTTTTATGGTACCAAATTTGGTCGAAATAATTTGTTTAAGTTGTATCAACATAATAATATTAAGGGGGTTGTAAGGGGTTAAAAGGGGGGTAAAAAGTTACTTTTCCACGCGGACGCAGTCGCGGGCGGCCGCTAGTTAGGAATACGGTCCTGGAGCTAGATACCTAACATGTCAATGTAAAAGCTGTTATACATTGATAGTATTGATACGTAGAAAGTAGCATGCAAACGCTGGTATGTACCTACCAAAACAATCCTAAATAGGATAGGTAATCTAAGAATAGACGCATAGTGTACCATCGGCACTGAGGGCGGTGAGTTCATGATCTGTGTTCATCATCATCAGCATCATCAGCGTTGGGACGTCTACTGCTGAACACAGGCCTCCCCTATTGACTTCCAAAGTATCCGGTCACAGACAGTCTGCATCCAGCGAGATCCGGTGACTCTAATCAGGTCGTCTGTCAACTTGTGGGTGAGCATCCCACGATGCGCTAATTATATGATCTCCATTCCAGAACTTTTATACACCAGCTGTCATCAGCTCTTCGTGTTATGTGCACCGCCCTTAGCCAATTCAACGTGCTAATCCTTTAGGCTGTGTCGACCACTTTGGAGATGGCAACCCTTACATCAAATAGTGATTCCAGCCGGGCTAAGATGCGCACCACGAGATAATTTTGTCGACACTCGTATTGCGTCATCGCTAGTTGCTTCTCGCTCACCTGACAGGGCGAGGAGCGAGATAAAAGGATACGCTCTCGCGAACGAGAGTCGACAAAATTTTGTCGCGGTGCGCATCTTAGCCCGACTGGTCACCCTAGATTCTGTTCAAATGGAAACCATCGTGACACACAAATCTAGTGTGAAATTATGATCTGCAGAAGCCGCAAAGGATAGAACTCCATCCGATTATCAACTCTACCCACCTAATAATAAGCACACTATTTTATTCTAAGGAAGTTACACTTTTACCCGCTAAGATGGAGTAGATTGTTTGACCACAAAACTCATTTCGTATCGAAATCAATATGAAATTCACAATGGGGGAACAATTGGAGCAAAATAAGGCGTTGCAATGTGGACCGCCAATTTGAACCTGCACACGATTACATAATTGGTAACTTACTACTTAGCTAGTTGATTCATAGTTTGTATAATAAGCCTACAATAACTAAACATACAGGGTGTTGCTGTAAACATTCACATCCTCTAATAAGCATTCTGAACAACATGTGCTCTATTCCTATTTATTTTAGTACCTTATGATAGATGATGGTGGAGGGAAACAAGCAAACGAGTCACATAATAGTAAGCAACCGTCCAACATCCGCCCATCGACACACCAGAAAGTATGTAGATGCGTTGCCCGCCTTTTACGAAAATGTAGACTTTTCATACGATAGGTAGCAGACAAGCAAACGGACTATGAATTTAACTATTAGCTCCTCAAAACTGGCATTACAACACATTACTAGATCAGTACTTCCGTCTCTCTTATCTAACCCAATCCCAGTCTTATCACTGTCGCAAAGTTGCTACACATACAATTCGATAATTTACGATGGCCAATTACGAGCGGGGCACAACGCTCGCCAGCGGTCGTCAGGTGTGGCCGCTGACTCACGCGCTCCGGTCGAATTCCGAACATAGCCGGCAACTCCTTTATTCTCTCTGATAGCTAAGGTTGCCAATCCCTGGCGATGTTCTGTACCCCTGCTTAAGATAAACACCAACCTTTTTTCAGATAGCATCCGAGATTTCTTTTCTGTGATAAGTAAGGTTACCAACACCTGGCATATTCTGTTTTAAACTCGAAAACTATTAGTAACCTATCAATTTTTAGATAGCATTCGGATATTCTTCTCTCTCATTACTAAGGTTGTTGACCCGCAGCATCCTGTTTTACCCCTGAGTTTAACTTTTTTCAGACTACTCTTTTGGCTGTTGGCTAAGGTTGTCAACTTCTATGATGTCTTTAAAATTTACCATAACGCAAAACACTTCAGTCTTTATCACAGGAGACTATAGATATGTCGTCATTTCACGCCTCCTTACAGGGACGTTCAAGCGATTTGATTCAAATTCCGCTGCTAGGCACCCAAGTATAACACACAATACATAAATTATTCGACATTATTAAGTAGGTCATTGGCGGACACAAAACTTTATTCAACCCCGCATTTGCTACGTGACCCTTACTGGCCACATTGTGACCGCTATCTGGCAACCCTAAGTTAGCCATTGCCATATTCTCTATGCCCTTTCGAACCGAGCGATGGCAGGCCGTGAATAATTCAAATACACAAAGGTATCTAAAGCCGAAACGTCGTTATTGGACCCCGATATGCAATTCCGGACAGGACAAGGTGCCTTACAAATAATCACTGAAAATTGCCGATCTTGCATAATTGGTTAGCCAATCCGTTGTTATGTAAACAGCTATAGTGGGTGCATTTACATTGGTCGTTAGTTCCGCATGGGGCGTCCGCACCGCAACCCACAGAGTCCGTACGTGTGGACGGAAGTGCGGGAAAGTCCGCAGACTAACGACAGTTTTATCGACCAATGTAAATGCCTCTTCGTGATAGTGAAACAGTAAAAAGCGGACCTACTGAATTGATAAATTAGCTTGACATTGATAAAACTAAAGTAAGAAGCCATGCCCATGAAATAAATACCTAGTAAAATTCCATTCAACACTTTCTTGTGAATTAAAGTTTGAAATAAAAAAGAGCTCCTCCACCAGTGGCATAATATAATAAATATCTGTAATAAATATCATAACTGGACTGATTTTAATGATATTATGATTTGTTGGTTGTCTTTGTTCCGAATATCCGAATGTATTTAAACACCGAAAAAAATATGAAAACTTTTTTACGGTGCGAAGTTCGCCAGGGGCATGTTCTTTAATTTATTATCTGCATGACATGATTTATGGTATGTACACATATAATATATAGCTCAGATTTAGGTTTCTATCTGTGTATACTTTCGATTCTTATTATTAGTACTAGTGGCCTGCCCTCACTTCGTTTCGGGAGATTAGTTTTAACCCAAGCCAATCCATGGCGCTGCACATACAAAAGTGTTTCGGTTTAGTTACTTAGAAACCTTTTCATTGCCCTGGGAATTTAACTCTTATTTTTTTAATTAGAGTGAGAGTATCTTAAAGGTAAGGGTAAACAAACACAATCAGAAAGCACCGAACTATTGGGAGATAGCTTAGCAATTCGGATAATTACACGTGTTATTGTGAGTCAGCCATGGAAAATAGGCATATGCTGTCGTGGGATAATATTTGCCTGACTAATACAGGGTGTATCTGTGAACATTTACATATCTTTAACCACGTGTTCTACCAACCATTCTGAACAACATTTGTTCTATGACTTTTGGAAATTCGCATAAAAAATATTCATCTTTTCATACAAAGTTGGTCACGTGACTTTGTCATTTTGTATGGGGAGTCGAAAATTTTTTCGAAGAATTTAAAAAAAGTTGCTGAACAAATGTTGCTCAGAATGGTTGATATAGAACACGTGGTTAAAGAGATGTAAATGTTTACAGATACACCCTGTATAAGGGGTTACAATAATTGGTTACATTAAGTGTTGTAAATCATATAAGGGGTTACAATAAGCGCATACAAGAATGTGGTTATTCAACTTGTATTTATATACTTCCTGGCATTTCCAGATTGTCTGCGCCCTCAAGACGCATAGTAGGTATCTACCCATAAAAAACAGCCAAATCTGCCTGAAACCTTACATGGAAAATATATTTGAAATTTAAATTAGGGTTGTGAATCTTTGAATTACTTAATAAAAATAGTTACAAAAAATTGCCCCGTCAAATTCGATATTATCTACTAATCCAAGCTTATAAGTATTAGAGTACAATAGAAGTAGGTTTTGTATGCTTACTGTTACAATTCATCAAAGCTATCTACAAAATACAATAGAAATATATTTTTCATTCTGACGAAAATATCATGTTACGCGAACAGTCTTTACATGAATGAACGTGTCGATATATCAATGTGACTTTGTACAGTCGAACTCAAATCTTATTTAATTTATTGTAAATTTACTTAAAAAAAATAAATAACTTAACTATACATATACATGTACTAACAGTTACAGTTATGTATAATATTATTACCTTTTGAATTTTGGAACCCAGCTACAAGTAGGTACAGAATCTGACCGGCTAAATTAATGATAGCTTGTTGAAGTAATTACTGCTACTAGATATTAGTAATAAGAAAATATAAAAACTCACGTTACATAACCTGAGCCGATGCTGGGTTTAACACTCATCTCTGATATGACTATAAGTCATTTTGACCGAAAAATCCCAAACCGTTCCACAATCATAAAGTACAAAAAGATATGTGAGAATCTGCAATGGGACCTTTAGCGAAAAAATTCAGAAGCACAATATTTCGAATTTTATAGGCACTTGCAGCTGAGTGTACTCGTATCTACCTGACGTCACGGACGTAGGCACAAGATGTATAGTGGGCGGTGGATGAGCCTCTTCATCATGATTAATAGCGACTAAAAGCACGAGACAATTGACCTGATAAGAGGGTAATTCGACAACGGTAATTTGACAACCCTAAATCATTTGACTGTTGGCCTCCTGTTACACCGTATTTGCAATAATTGAAAATATTTTAGCTTTAACCGTCTCACTAACATTACTCTGTATTTCAGGACGAAGTTGCAATAGGAATACATCACATCTTTGTCCGTTATAGGTACATCTAAACATAATAGAAATAGGTAACCAGTGGAAAGTCTGACAATGAATTTGGAACATTTTAATTCAATCAAGTAACAGTACCCTATACACCGATGTACTGTTTATTTAAAGAGTAAATGGGGCAGCAACCTTTTGCAAGACCCACAGACAGATCACCTGATGTTAATGGATTGTCGCCGCCCATAGATCATTGCTTGTTTGGAAGAAACATACTTACCTGGTTAATAAACCGCGATCCACCGCGGGCGATAGTCCGCTTTCATTGTGAGCCCTACACTGTCTCGAGCAGGCTGTTAACAAAATAAATAAAAGATTGCGATGAATAGAAAGGAACTGCGACTTTTAAAGTCGGTTAGAAAAACCTGGTAAAGCTTCTATTTAAGCGCGACACAATCATTTATTTATAACTTTATTGCACAAAACAAACATTTGTTACAATAGCCGAACTACCCAGGGACATTCCCTACCAGTTAACTTTTGGGTCGTGTAGAAAAGACAGTGAAAATCATCTGTCTCTTCATGACAAAAATACAGCTGTGCATGCAGTTACTGACTTTTATAACCCGCCACAAAAAGTGTAAAACTGCTGTCTCAATTCATAAATTACGCGTCGGTGTAATCGACCGCCATCCTTAATTGGAAAATGCGTATACGCGCCTTACATTTTAATCGCATGCGCTGGGGGCATCCTCGTTGTAGAAAAATTATTACGGTATCAGACATAATCACACGATCTGCAACCGCATATTGAAAAGTTTAAAGCCATTGAGCGGCAGAAGGAGCACTCGGTATCGTATAAGCTCAACTCAGCCAACTGCGGATAAAACACTGCTACTACTAAGTACTCCTGGCTAAGCGAGCCGAAACGAGTATTTTGGTCGATCCTACAGTAATTGTTTCCATTCCGTTCTCACAGATATTTTTCGGCAGCAGCAGCAGAAATCTCTACCCTATATATTATAAATATACTGCAATAAATCTACTGCAAATTTTCGTAGTTAAGTAATAAAGTCTTGTTCACATTATACAGGTTGGTCTAACTAGTGACGTCAATAATTTTTTTTAGATTCCTCACACCTGGGGCTATCCAAAAATACCCCATGTATGTTCAGCGATTTTTTGTAGTTTTCGAGTTATAATTTTTTTAAAAAAAAATTTATTGACGTCACTAAAAAACCATCCTGTATGTTTTGACAAGCTGAAGTTTAGCTGAAGAGGTTTGAACGCCGGTTGAGAGATAAATTCTGTAGTGGGTAGTGGAACAAATCGTATTGACTGAAGCAATTAAATAATTTTTAGTATGTACTTTTTTGGTGCAGTGAAGTGCGGAAAAGTGATATTTATATAAAATTCGTTGAATTGTGACATTTTTAACGCTGCTATTGTGTGTCGATGAAATTGTCACGTGAACAACTTGCTTTGTCGTAATGGAGCCTTAAAACCTGCAACTTCGTTAAGAGTAGTCTTGACAGAATCCGTAGGGCAATAAAATAGCTATTACATTAGAATGTCGTCGGTGGGTTCGCGCGAAGTAAAGAAGTGAAATATCAGGTAAAAAACGAAACCCATACATCAAGACCTTTTTACACTCCCTTATTCTTTGCCTCGACATCGGAAGCTGCAGATGTCAAAAGATTTAATAATAAAACAATTGACGCGCCAACCAATTAATTTTCAATTAAATTCTCCGGAGATTTTAGTACATCTTGATTTGGCGGTGCTCGTGTGAACATGGAACTACGCATGTTGTGTTCAGTTTCGGCTGGTAAGGGTATAGAGAGTGCACCAGTTAAAAGCAGTTTATTAAAAGAATTGGCCGGAATATACACACAACTTTAAATAATATAATTAGTTACTTATATGAAAAATACAGTTAAATATTTTTTGGAAAAGCATCTAAAGGGAAGTGGTACCAATATTATTTTAAAAGGTAGCCGCATCAAGAAAATTTAATAATAAAAATACTCTTTTTATTGCCCACGGGACGTAATCGTCGAATGTTGTCGGACGAGTTCGCAGTTTTCATTTAAAGAGAGATCCATACCTAAAGATACTAACGATTCAAGAATACGTGTCTCTACAAAACGTGATAAGTACCTTACCTCGCACCCTTGAAACCAATAGAGCTTTGTTGTTTGTAAGATATATCAGAACAGTTGTAAGATATTGATATTCAACCATGTATGCAAGTTGCAACCTAATGAGTATGACAGTAAGCTGTGAGTCAATTGAAGAAATGCGACAGTTTTGTATACTTTACGTACTTACGTACATACGTAGGACATATACATCATCATCATCATCATCAGCCTGTTGCAGTCCACTGCTGGACATAGGCCTCTCCAAATGCTCGCCACTTTGATCGATCTTCGGCTACTCGCATCCAGCTCCAGCCAGCCCTCTTGCGCAGATCATGACTCCATCTGGCCTGAGGTTGCCTACACTACGCTTACCGAGACGCGGTCTCCACTCCAGAACTCGTTTACCCCACGGTCGGTCAGTTCTGCGGCAGATGTGGCCAGCCCACTGCCACTGTCAGCTTGCTAATCCGATGAGCTATGTCGATAACTTTGGTTCTCTGCCGGATCACCTCGTTTCGGATTCGATCACGCAGAGAAACGCCGAGCATAGCTCTTTCCATAGACCGCTGAGCGACTTTGAACTTGTGGACTAGCCGTGCTGTTAGTGTCCACGTTCAGCCCCATATGTTCATGACGGGTAGGACGCACTGATTATAGACTTTGTCTTTAGGCACTGTGGAGATGTCTCCGTGATCAACAGGTTTAACACCGGCAGTGATCACAGACTTGTCCGAGGCACTCTGAATATCGACTTTAAAGCCGAACGCGTCCGTTTGATGAAGTCCAGACTCCGACCTACTCTACTCCAATCCATTACAGGATCTGAAGCGTTCCAGTCGAATCTGGAGAACCGATTTGCTGCCGTGGAAACCACAACTGACGTTAACCAGAACCTTGAAAATGTGGTTCGAGTCCTCAGGGAGGAAGGTACGAGATTTTGCAACATGCGGCGTAAGGGCAAGAAATCAAAACTATCCGATGAGACTTTAGGACTAATGAGGCAACGGCGTGAAGACCCACCCATCACTTCGTCGGGAAAACGGGCTCTTAATCGAGAGATCAATAAGCTTGTGCGACGCGACCTCCGGTGCTCTAATACTCTTTCCATTGAAAGAGCCATCGAGCAGAATCGGGGGTCTAAGGTGTTCGTACAATCTCTCGGAAGAAGCCACCTGACGAAGCTGACTACAGCAAGTGGAGAAGTGGTTGCCTCAAAGCCAGCAGTCCTCTCGCTTGTAGCGATTTATTCCAGACAACCGTTAGGTAGAGGAGAGAAAACAGCGTGTTGGCAAGGGGGTAAGGCACGTGCACAAGAGATTGCTGAATAAAATAAGAAGTACGATACTTTTAATTATACATGGCATACTTAAATAATAATAAGACATACATAACATACTAATCAGCATCAGTCCTACGAAAATCCATTCCGTTGTGGTAAATAAATACATAATAGCTCGTCGAAGAAATGATAACTGTTACCAAAAAGACAATACAAAAAAACCTACGTAACATATCTAAGCTGATACTATGTATTTCCCGTTTCCAGATGCTGATGCACAGCTGGGCTTTAAGACTCTCTGAATATCTGAGTCATTTTAACCGACAAATCCCAAACCGTTCCACAATCATAAAGTACAAAAAGATATGTGAGAATCTGCAATGGGACCTTTAGCGAAAAAATTCAGAAGCACAATATTTCGAATTTTATAGGCACTTGCAGCTGAGTGTACTCGTATCTACCTGACGTCACGGACGTAGGCACAAGATGTATAGTGGGCGGTGGATGAGCCTCTTCATCATGATTAATAGCGACTAAAAGCACGAGACAATTGACCTGATAAGAGGGTAATTCGACACGGTAATTTGACAACCCTAAATCATTTGACTGTTGGCCTCCTGTTTACACGTATTTGCAAAATTGAAAATATTGTTAGCTTTAACCGTCTCACTAACATTACTCTGTATTTCAGGACGAGTTGCAATAGGAATACATCACATCTTTGTCGTTATAGGTACATCTAAACATAATAGAATAGAGTAACCAGTGGAAAGTCTGACAATGAATTTGGAACATTTTATTCAATCAAGTAACAGTACCCTATACACCGATGTACTGTTTATTTAAGAGTAAATGGGGCAGCAACCTTTTGCAAGACCCACAGACAGATCACCTGATGTTAATGGATTGTCGCCGCCCATAGATCATGCTTGTTTGGAAGAAACATATTACCTGGTTAATAAACCGCGATCCACCGCGGGCGATAGTCCGCTTTCATTGTGAGCCCTACACTGTCTCGAGCAGGCTGTTACACAATAAATAAAAGATTGCGATGAATAGAAAGGAACTGCGACTTTTAAAGTCGGTTAGAAAAACCTGGTAAAGCTTCTATTTAAGCGCGACACAATCATTTATTTATAACTTTATTGCACAACAAAAATTTGTTACAATAGCCGAACTACCCGGGACATTCCCTACCAGTTACCCTTGGGTCATGCAGAAAAGACAGAGAAAATCATTTGTATCTTCATAAAACCGTACAGCTGTGCAGTTACAGACTTTTATGACAACAACAAAAAGAGCCAGCACTGCTGTTCAATCTATAATTACGCGTCGGTGTAATCGACCGCCATCTTAATTGGAAATGCGTATACGCGCCTTACATTTTAATCGCATGCGCTGGGGCATCCTCGTTGTAGAAAAATTATTCGGTATCAGAATAACTCACACGATCTGCACCGCATATTGAAAAGTTTAAATCCATTGAGCGGCAGAAGGAGCACTCGGTATTCGTATAAGCTCAACTCAGCGAACTGCGGATAAAACACTGCTACTAAGTTACTCCTGGCTAAGCGAGCCGAAACGAGTATTTTGGTCGATCCTACAGTAATTGTTTCCATTCCGTTCTCACAGATATTTTTCGGCTAGCAGCAAGCAGAAATCTCTACCCTATAATATATAAATATACTGCAATAAATCTACTGCAAATTTTCGTAGTTAAGAATAAAGTCTTGTTCACATTATACAGGTTGGTCTAACTAGTGACGTCAATAATTTTTTAGGGGGATTCCTCACACCTGGGGCTATCCAAAATACCCCATGGTAGTTCAGCGATTTTTGTAGTTTTCGAGTTATAATTTTTTTAAAAAAAAATTTATATGACGTCACTAAAAAACCATCCTGTATGTATTTGACAAGCTGAAGTTTAGCTGAAGAGGTTTGAACGCCGGTTGAGAGATAAATTCTGTAGTGGGTAGTGGAACAAATCGTATTGACTGAAGCAATTAAATAATTTTTAGGTATGTACTTTTTTTTGGTGCAGTGAAGTGCGAGGAAAAGTGATATTTATTAAAATTCGTTGATTGTGACTTTTTAACGCTGCTATTGTGTGTCGATGAAATTGTCACGTGAACAACTTGCTTTGTCGTAATGGAGCCTTAAAACCTGCAACTGTCGTTAGAGTAGTCTTACAGAATTCCGTAGGGCAATAACAATAGCTATTACATTAGAATGTCGTCGGTGGATTCGCTTGAAGTAAAGAAGTGAAATATCAGGTAAAAAACGAACTCCTACATACAAGACCTTTTTACACTCCCTTATTCGTTGCCTCATCCACAGCCTCGACATCGAAGCTGCAGATGTCAAAAGATTTAATAATAAAACAATTGACGCGCCACCAATTATTTTCAATTAATTCTCCGGAGATTTTAGTACATCTTGATTTGCGGTCTCGTGTGAACATGGAACTACGATGTTGTGTTCAGTTTCGGCTGGTAAGGGTATAGAGAGTGCACCAGTTAAAAGCAGGTTATTAAAAGAATTGGCCGGAATATACACACAAACTTAAATAATATAATTAAGTTACTTATATGAAAAATACAGTTAAATATTTTTGGAAAGCATCGAAAGGGGAAGTGGTACCAACATTATTTTAAAGGTAGCCGCATCAAGAAAATTTAATATAAAATACTCTTTTTATTGCCCACGGGACGTAATCGTCGAATGTTGTCGGACGAGTTCGCAGTTTTCATTTAAAGAGAGATCTACCTAAAGATACTAACGATTCAAGAATACGTGTCTCTAAAACGTGATAAGTACCTTACCTCGCACCCTTGAAACCATAGAGCTTGTTGTTTGTAAGATATATCAGAACAGTTGTAAGTATTGATATTCACCATGTAGCAAGTTGCAACCTAATGAGTATGACAGTAAGCTGTGAGTCAATTGAAGAAATGCGACAGTTTTGTATACTTTACGTACTTACGTACATACGTAGGACACATATACATCATCATCATCATCATCAGCCTGTTGCAGTCCACTGCTGGACATAGGCCTCTCCAAATGCTCGCCACTTTGATCGATCTTCGGCTACTCGCATCCAGCTCCAGCCAGCCCTCTTGCGCAGATCATGACTCCATCTGGCCTGAGGTTGCCTACACTACGCTTACCGAGACGCGGTCTCCACTCCAGAACTCGTTTACCCCACGGTCGGTCAGTTCTGCGGCAGATGTGGCCAGCCCACTGCCACTGTCAGCTTGCTAATCCGATGAGCTATGTCGATAACTTTGGTTCTCTGCCGGATCACCTCGTTTCGGATTCGATCACGCAGAGAAACGCCGAGCATAGCTCTTTCCATAGACCGCTGAGCGACTTTGAACTTGTGGACTAGCCGTGCTGTTAGTGTCCACGTTCAGCCCCATATGTTCATGACGGGTAGGACGCACTGATTATAGACTTTTGTCTTTAGGCACTGTGGAGATGTCTCCGTGATCAACAGGTTTAACACCGGCAGTGATCACAGACTTGTCCGAGGCACTCTGAATATCGACTTTAAAGCCGAACGCGTCCGTTTGATGAAGTCCAGACTCCGACCTACTCTACTCCAATCCATTACAGGATCTGAAGCGTTCCAGTCGAATCTGGAGAACCGATTTGCTGCCGTGGAAACCACAACTGACGTTAACCAGAACCTTGAAAATGTGGTTCGAGTCCTCAGGGAGGAAGGTACGAGATTTTGCAACATGCGGCGTAAGGGCAAGAAATCAAAACTATCCGATGAGACTTTAGGACTAATGAGGCAACGGCGTGAAGACCCACCCATCACTTCGTCGGGAAAACGGGCTCTTAATCGAGAGATCAATAAGCTTGTGCGACGCGACCTCCGGTGCTCTAATACTCTTTCCATTGAAAGAGCCATCGAGCAGAATCGGGGGTCTAAGGTGTTCGTACAATCTCTCGGAAGAAGCCACCTGACGAAGCTGACTACAGCAAGTGGAGAAGTGGTTGCCTCAAAGCCAGCAGTCCTCTCGGAGATAGAAGATTTCTATAGCCGATTATACGCTTCGCATGCATCTCAACCTGATCCTGAAAATGAGGACTCTCGAGCCAAATTAACACGTCACTTCACCGAAGACCTGCCAGAAGTCAGCGTTGGCGAAATAGAGATTGCTCTTGGGCAGCTAAAAAACGGAAAAGCCCCTGGAGAGGATGGCGTAACAACAGAGCTGATCAAAGCTGGAGGTAAACCCGTACTGAGGGAGCTCCAAAAGCTTTTTAACGCTGTCCTATTTGAAGGGAGAACTCCGGAGGCGTGGAGTAGAAGTGTGGTCGTTCTGTTCTTCAAAAAGGGTGACAAAAGCCTGCTGAAGAACTATCGACCCATTTCGCTTCTAAGTCACGCTTATAACTATTCTCAAGAGTGATCACGAACCGTCTTGCGCGAAGACTCGACGAATTCCAACCACCGGAACAGGCTGGATTTCGGAGCGGATATGGCACCATAGACCACATTCACACAGTGCGGCAGATTATACAGAAGACCGAGGAGTATAATCAGCCACTGTGTCTAGCATTTGTGGACTATGAGAAGGCCTTTGACTCGGTTGAAATCTGGTCTGTTCTGGAGTCCCTGCAGCGTTGCCAAATAGATTGGCGATATATCCAAGTGATGAGATGTCTCTACGAGGCCGCCACTATGTCCGTCCAAGTACAGAATCAGCAAACAAAACCTATACCATTGCATCGAGGAGTGAGACAAGGGGACGTCATCTCCCCAAAATTGTTCACAAATGCAATGGAGGACATGTTCAAGACGCTGAACTGGAAAGGACGTGGCATCAACATAAATGGCGTATAGATCTCCCACTTGCGATTCGCAGATGACATCGTCATATTGGCAGAAACGATGCAGGACTGAATGATGCTGAATAGCCTGGCGAACTCTTCTAAACGCATCGGCCTACGGATGAACTTGGAAAAAACCAAGGTCATGTTCAATGAACATGTTCTACCGGAACCGATTGCGATCCATGGCGCCACCCTCGAAGTTGTTGAGAAGTATGTGTACCTCGGGCAGACATTGCAGTTGGGTCGAAACAACTTTGAGGATGAGGTGAAAAGAAGAATCCAGCTGGGTTGGGCAGCATTTGGAAAACTACGTCGAGTCTTCTCATCGTCTATTCCACAGTACATATACAATTATACAAAATTCCACCACTGAAAACAGGAGAAAAAAGAAACCTGTTTCTTTTAGTTTTCTTTGCCTGGAAAAAAATATGATAAACTAGTGCGTGTTTTGTAGCTCTATGTTGCGGGAAATGGGCGAAACTCAGACGTAACTTGCGCGTTTTGGATAGATTTTAAAATATGTTGAGATAGCTAATTATTCTGAACGTGAATCAATATTCCAGTTTAGTTTTCCTGGGTTTCGAAAGTCAGACGGCAATGGTTTTATTGTATGTTTTTTAACTAGACTTGCCAAATTTAATTATTAGTTTGTTCTTTTGTACCTGCCAACCTCATATTTGGATCTCATGGCCGTTTACCATCAGGCGGAGTAAGGTCATCTTGATTCACCTCAATAAAAAAAAATCTTGATCACAATCCGAGCGTCGCGAATCCTGGTCTCCAATGCAATACTTCAGACGCAACCGGGACTAACTCTCTGGGATTAAATAGTGATGCGGCATAAAATTATAACTTGCAATTAAAATCCATCTTATGCATTACAAACTAACACAATCGCATCGCTTCTTATAAACCGACCTTTCCATTAAACGAAATTGTCTTAGTTAATGCTTCGCCTTATTTATTGTTCACGATTTATCTCAGCTAATTGGTTATCTTTAATTAATCGGACCTGAGATAACACTTGTCGTCGATCCCCGACGAAAACTTCAAATGCATCAAAATGGTGCAAGCATTCAGATCTGGGCCGAGATACGTGCAACATTTTATTTATGAATTAATTTTAACGTTTTGATCAACTGACAGCGGTTTAATTTGATTCTTATAAAGGCACATCTGTAAAATCATTTAATGTTAGTGACCCCCCAACTCTGCTAGCGAGAAATTTATTTGCCACTATTTTTTAAATATACTTACCTTATGTACAATCTACATAGTAGCGATGACTTGATTTCTTCAGCACAGTAATTCATAGGTCTATCCTACCGCTAAGTTATTGGCCCATCTAGTTAATAGGCGTCCTTATTCCTTCTGCTTTGGTATAGTCGCCAGTGTAAGTAGGTACTATACATTCCTCATCATTAAAGCTAAGTAGTTTTAAAGCTATAAAAAATTTGCATGTAGGTACTTCATTAGCGTGTTCGTCGACACTGCTTATCTGTGGTCAACATTGTGTGGTTTTCATGCTAAGTAGTTCACGAAAGAAAAAACCCTAACTCATTCACATGTCGCATCATCATCTATTTTTAGCATGGCAATATTCTACGCTCAAAATTATACTACTACATTTGCCACTGGCCCTGTATCTTGAAAACGGTTACAGTTGTCCTATGGTCAGTGGCTAGATTATAAACTTACACTTAGAGGTCAAAGTTAATACTAGTGGATAAGGATAGGCGATGCTTGGCTGATTCGCACGTGTGCTATATGCGG
>JABMDO010001530.1:0-14220 GCA_014851415.1 Cnaphalocrocis medinalis
ATTCATAGGTCTATCCTACCGCTAAGTTATTGGCCCATCTAGTTAAATAGGCGTCCTCTATTCCTTCTGCTTTGGTATAGTCGCCAGTGTAAGTAGGTACTATACATTCCTCATCATTAAAGCTAAGTAGTTTAAAGCTATAAAAATTTGCATGTAGGTACTTCATTAGCGTGTTCGTCGACACTGCTTATCTGTGGTCAACATTGTGTGGTTTTCATGCTAAGTAGTTCACGAAAGAAAAAAACCCTAACTCATTCACATGTCGCATCATCATCTATTTTTAGCATGGCAATATTCTACGCTCAAATTATACTACTACAATTTGCCACTGGCCCTGTATCTTGAAAACGGTTACAGTTGTCCTATGGTCAGTGGCTAGATTATAAACTTACACTTAGAGGTCAAAGTTAATACTAGTGGAGATAAGGATAGGCGATGCTTGGCTGATTCGCACGTGTGCTATATGCGGTAAATCTATCTAGTAAATCTTAATTGACGCGTGGCAAAAACCTGATATAATTTTTCATCTGATCATTTTAATCTTATATTGACGAAATGTACTTATTTAGAATCGGGAATGATTAAATTATTTCGACAAGTATGTACAGAAACAAGTTAAGTAATAAATATTAAACTGTTAGTACCGTCAAAATGTAGGCGAGTCAAATGTCAAAACTTGTCGTCCCGGCTCCCGAGATAATCTAGAAAAATATGGACAGTCACAAAGTTGTTACTGTACTAAACTAAAGATTAAAGTTAAGTTGGCGAGGTACGGGAGACGCTAGGTGGGGGCAGGGCAACATAACGATGTTGCCCTGCCCCCACCTAGCGTTAGAACGCTAAACCCGCCGAAAAATAGGATTGTGATCTAATTCCACCCAACTTAATCAGCCACTTACTACTAAAGCAAGTCAAACTTGTGACGTTCGGTCGGCAATAAAGTTTTAACTCGCCGATTATGCAAGTTTACTCACTAGGTACCAAGTTTTCCAAGTGTATACCGCTCTTTACGCCAAATAAGGTTAAAGCGGCGAGCGCGATTAGCGGTACGATCCAGTCCTAGCTGTGTTCTTATGTGAATGCCCTAGGGATTATGATTAGGCTTGAAAGAAAAAGGCAGAGTGGCTGGCAGAAGCTGGATGCGATTAGCTAAAGATAATTTAACTTACTCCACTGGCTCAGCGACGAAGTACTTGATTAAATCATTTAATGTGGGGGATATTAAAGAGACTATATCCAATAATGAACTGCGACAGGCCGTTGATGATCATTATTACAAAGCAACGTGCCCTTGTTTCTGGCTACATTTGTATTGCGATACGGCGTGTAACTGACGAATTGTTTTGAAGTCTAAATTGCTATCGTGCCCTTTTGTACCGTAGCAAACTGGAGCCCATTTACAAATCAAACGCACGTCCAATAGAGGTCGAATTTATTTAGGTGTTTGTCATTGTTTGTACTAATTGTAATTGTTTTTCGTTTCAAGAAAGGTTAAAGGCAGCTGAAATACCATACATGAATGAGATCTGGTCAGAGATGAAAAACTCTGGTAGGTAAGTAATTGCTGCCGGCCAAAGACACTTGCAAAACCTAATGGAGTCACATGGTCTCTGTCAAATTTTTAACCCCCTTTTCCCCTGATTGGGCCTCTGATACCCTTAGTCATATGAAACACTGAGTTGGCATTGTTTAGGCTGCTTCACGTCTTTATTTTACTTTGACTAGGCTTGTAAAGGTGACTTAAGTGTTCTGAATTTTATTTCGCAAATTTATATCAAGGTTAAAAATTTTAAATACCTATAGAAGCAGCAGGCTAAGCAGTTAACACCGGCAAATTCTAATCTTAAAGACATTTAGTGCGACTTTACAACTTTTGATAAATTTTGTAGATAATGCTATCATCTTTGACATTATATTGCTCGCATATTTAGAAATAACAAATTGTTAGATATTGATAAACAAACACACCTACTTACATTCTGTACAATGACTTAAGTTGATGATGTTGATAACGAGACTCGTAGAGGACACTTCACTGATTAAATTGGATACAATATCAACGAGTACATTGCCCTGAGCTTTATTATTCTTAGTAAATATTATAACCTTTTTAGATTACCGCTACGTTAATTGTTCTGTTAATGGTTTTGTTCAAAAGAGCGGCTCACGTTTTCTATTGTGGTAACCGAAAACCGGCGTGAAGCAGCTCCTGTGCTGTGTTTCGCCGAATGAGTGAGGGTACCGGAGGTCCATCGTCGGGGAAGGGGATAAAAGGTTTGCAGCGCACTTGTTGCGTGTGTTCATGGACGGCGGCAATTGCTTACCATCAGGTGATCCGCCTGCTCGTCTGCTACCTATCACATAAAAAAAACAAATACTTAAATAACAAGGTAAACCATTTATACAGTGTTTCGCTGATCCCATCCCATCTCGTTGCTTTCACCTTCCCTTACAAATAGCAACAATCAGCTGATCACTTTTGTATAGGAAAGGTGAGTTTTTTTTTGAGATTTGACCCCATGTTCCATGGGATAATATGTTTGTTTCCATCTGTGTAAATGCTATTGAGAAGCGAGTAAAATGGTTAATAAAGCACCGTACCTATAGTGATATACCTATTTATAGTGAAACGCCTAAATACAGTTGACACCACATGACAGGTCGCTGGTTAGGTTTAATATTGTAACTGTGTAAGCCTATGAACGTTATGAGAAGGTTTTATTGCTTGATAAAAGCGACTTACCTGTTTTGAGACTAGTTTTCGATAAACAGAGGCATAATATAATCAATTGCAAATAATTCACTTGAAAACAAGCACAAACTAGTTTTTATATATTTACGCGTTATGTAAATTATAACTACTTATTATTATATTAAAAACAAGATTTAACGCGACGTAAATTTTTAAACATTTTATAAATTAAAATGTACTTACTTAAGATATTGTGCTGTAAGTAACACAAAGCATTAAGTTAGGTTTGTAAATTTAAAATTTAAGTAGATAAGAAGTTGAGTCACAGTGGGGAGTATGATGGTGAATTCATTAAATGTAACTAAATTTAATTTTGTGAGTATTTAAGTAATTTATGTTAAGAGAATAAAAACTCGATATCGTGGTTTAATAATCAAACCAATGTTGATCAGAATGGTTGGTAGAACACGTGTTCAAAGGGATGTTAATGTTCACAGAGATACAGCCTGTATTTAGTTCTAAATACTACTTAGTAATGAAGCCAATTGTAACTAAAAAGCCGTTCGTTTTATTTTATTAGTCCAAGTCTAAAGTCCACAATAAGAACAAAGTTCTTCTTCATCAACATCAATGTTGATTAGATTAGAATTCCTATCTGTTATCACTTTGGTATAAGCAATTCGGTCTCTATGAGCGAGTACACATGTTATTGTACGAGTAGGTATTAGCTTTATGGTAAAACTAGTGAATACCGGCAGATCCGCTCCCGTGAAAACCCTTCCGCCATAATTAGTATTAGTGTTTTAAGATAGGTACCTACTGATGTCAATTTCAGTGACATATGGGATAAATTAACTTTAAATTGATTTACATAGTAAAACATCTCGTACATTGACCTTTTGATGGTTAGGATAAACTGACCAAACGTTTCGTTTTGAGCGGACTGTCCCGTATTTTGGTCACCTGTCCCGTTATCTCAAAAAATCGCCGGGTCTCAAAATTGTCCCGTTTGTGTTTAAAAAAATCCGTTTTCCGAAGTAACAACGCCCTCGTAGACGAACGTTGGTCCCGTTTTGAGTTAAAAAAGGTAATTTTTGGTTAGGTTTCTCTCCATCAGGTGAGATGAGATCAAGTGCAAACCCATCTTATATAAAAAAGGAGGACATTATTATGTGCTACTAAGTGGGATGTCAAAATCTGTACCTGTTAAAACGACGTAATGGCGGAAAGGACACACAATTTAGTATTTTGTTTCTCAATAAATTTAGATTTCATACGCGTAAAAAGAGCCGACGAATTTATTGGCGTCTGGATTCCAAACATACAAACAAAATACTCAAGACCAAAGTCCTGAGACCGTCACAGATATTATTAGATTCTGTCCGTGAACGTTTATTACAATTAGACAGAGTCCAAAGTATGGCAAGTTCATTGGCCAATTCAATTGATACTACGTTTAACTATAGTGCGTAGATCTAGTTGAATGGCTGCATTCTTTCATACAATTTAATTTGGTTCAGTTCGGTAAACATGAATTTTACAATACCCAATTTCCGTCTTTAGTACAGTGACTTGCCTATTTGTATAGATAAGTAATGGCCATGAACAATTCGCACACACAATTTTTTCAACAATCACAAAATATAATCATCATCATCATCATCAGCAACCTACGTTCGTCCACTGCTGGACATAGGTCTCCCTAATGCACGCCACCGCTCCCGATTTTCGGCCACTCTCATCCAGCCCACTCCAGCCAGCCTTCGAATGTCGTCATCCCATCTTGTAGCAGGGCGTCCAACACTACGTTTGCCGAGTCGCGGTCTCCACTCAAGGACCTTATGGCTCCAACGGTTGTCAGTTTCTGCGGCTAATGTGACCAGCCCACTGCCACTTCAGTTTGCTAATTCGGTGGGCTATGTCGGTGACTCTGGGTTCTCTGTCGGATTACATCATTTCTGATGCGGTCCTTCAGAGATACTCCGAGCATAGCCCTTTCCATAGCTCTTTGAGCGACTTTGAACCGCTGGATTATCCAGCCGTGAGTGTCCACGTCTCGGCACCGTAAGTCATGACCGGAAGGACGCACTGGTCGAAGACTTTCGACTTAAGACTTTGAGGGATGGGTGACGAGAAGACTTGACGAAGCCTACCAAATGCTGCCCAGCCTAGCTGAATTCTTCTATTGACTTCTCTCTCGAAGTTGTTTTTGGCCTAGTTGGAGCGTTTGTCCTAGATAGACATATTCCTGGACAACTTCGAGAGGTACTCCATTAACAGCGACCGGTCCCGGATCAACGAGCTCGTTGAACATGACCTTGGTTTTATCCAAGTTCATCCGAAGACCGATGTGTTTAGAAGATTCAGCCAGGCTGCTCACCATCTCCTGTAGGTCCTGTAAGGTTTCCGCCAAGATGACGATGTCGTCTGCGAATCGTAGGTGTGACATGTACTCGCCATTAATCTTAATTCCGCGCTCTTTTCCAGTTTAGCGTTTCGAACATGTCCTGCAGCGCAGCGGAGAAGAGTTTCGGAGATATAACATCTCCTTGTCTCACACCACGTCGCAGCAGGACAGGCTCGGTATATTAGCGGCGTCATATAGACACTTCAACACCTCGATATATCGCCAATCGACTTGGCACCTCTGCAAGGCCTCGAGAACAGCCCAGGTCTCGACGGAGTCAAAAGCTTTTTCATAGTCCACAAACGCCATGCACAGGGGCTGGTTATACTCTTTGGTCTTCTGTATAACCTGTCTCACTGTGTGAATATGGTCTATGGTGCTATAACTCCGTCGGAACCCGGCCTGCCTCTGCAGGTTGAGCTTCGTCAAGTCTTCGTGTAAGGCGATTCAAAATGACTCTTGAGAACAATTTATAGACGTGACTTAAAAGTGAAATTGGTCGATAGTTCTTCAGTAAGGTTTTGTCGCCTTTCTTGAAGAACAACACGACCAAGCTCCGCTGCCACGCCCTAGGAGTTCTCCCGGAGAAAAGAACCGAGTTAAATATACGCCGAAGTTCCTTCAGCACCGGCTTGCCGGCAGCTTTTAGAAGCTCGGTTGTGACTCCGTCTTCTCCCGGGGCTTTTCCATTTTTAAGTTGCCCAAGAGCTGCCTCGATCTCCTCCAAGCTGATGTCGGGTAGATCCTCCGTCGCATGGCGGGTTAATGTGGCTCTTGAATCCTTCTCATCCGGCGTAGGGTGGGGTGAGTGCGACGCGTATAACTGGCTATAGAACGTGTAAACTTCCGAAAGAATCTCTGGCTTTGACGTGACGACTTACTCCATTTGCCTTGGTCAACTTCGACAGGTGGCTCCTTCCAAGCTGTTGTAAGAAGACTTTGGACCCCCGTTCTGCTCAATTGTTCTCTGTATTAAGAGTGTATTGGAGCTTTCGGAGGTCACGTCTTAACAGCTTGGAGATGGACTTATTCAGAGCCCGTTGCTCTGCCGAAGTGACTGATGGATCGTTCCGCCTCTTGTCCATTAGGTCCAGAGTCTCTTTCGAAAGCTTAGACCGTTTTGCCCGTACGTCGCAACTCACAGAACTTTGCACCCTCGTCCCGAAGAATTTCCACAACTTGGTCGAGTTCTTCGTCGACATCTACGTCAATTGTGGATCCCAAGGCAGCGAATCGATTTTCCAATTTAAGTTGGAAGACGTCGGAACCAGCGAGCGATTGGAGTAGATTTGGCCGGAGCGTGGACTTCATCAATCGAGAGCGTTCAAGCTTGAAATCGATATTCAGAGTGCCTCTGAGAAGTCGGTGATCACTTCCGGTTTTAAACCTATTGATCACTGAGACATCTCTGAATATTCGCTTTTTGTCCGATATGATGAAGTCGATCTCATTTTAGTCATAGTAATCGGGGCTCTGCCACGTCCATTTCCTCTGGGGCTGTTTCTTAAAGAACGAGTTCATTAAGAAAAGCCCCTCGCGCTCTAAGAAATTGACGAGCATTGGCCCCCTATGATTCCTACTTCCAAAGCCGTATGGTCCCAGCATCGATTTCGCTGTAAGTCTGTACACCCACTTTTGCGTTAAAATTCCCCCATGACAACGTTATAGTGAGCCTTAGTGGTGTTGTGTAAGGCTCGAGAAATGTCCTCATACATCTCTTCTACGACATCATCCGAGTATGTCGACGTTGGAGCGTACACTTGAATAACCTTTAGGTTGTATCTGTTGGTTAATTTAATTACGAGGTACGCAACCCTCGCCGACCACACTGGAGATTCAATAACGTTGTCAGTGAGGACTTTTGTTGACTAGGAACCCGACGCCGCCATGTGACGGATTATCTCCTTCCCTGAAGTACATAAGATGGCCAGACTCTAGGGTCAGTGTGTCCCTCACCCTCTCTACGGACTTCGCACAGCCCGAGAACATGCCATCTTATGTGCTTCAACTCCTCCTCGAGTTGGGCCAGATGCGAGTCGAGCCGAAGCGTGCGTCCGTTATACGTCGCCAAGGTCAGTGTGGTGTGGCGGCCTTCCGTAACCCGGAGATTCTTAGCATCCCCTGCCCTGCCGTTACCGAGACCGCCGCCTTGGCCCGGAATAGCAGGGCTGCCGGGAACTGGGGGCCGGGGCAGTGTCGTATTCATATGGGGGATTGGACCATACCCCACCACGCTGGTCCAGTGCGGGTTGGTGGGTGGTTCGTCAGAGCCTCTTTCGTTAATCAGCAGGACGCGCCACGGGCAGAAGAGATTGACTTGGGGCCCGAAAGATGTTGTGTGGGCCCCCTTACGTCCCCCCCCCCCCCCCCTTACGTCCCCCCCTTACGTCCGTCCCAAAATATAATACTTCTCTATATTTAAGACACACGTGAACACAAGACAAGTGTTCAGCACACGAAAGATTGTCCAGGTTGGAGATCGAACCAACGGCCTCTGGCGTATGAAGCAGGTCACCACCAAATGCGCCATCGGGCAAGTAACATAATATAACTTTTAACATTTTTTTGGATTTTGACGTAAATTAGGAATAATGGACTAACGTTGATGTTAATTATCTCAAAATGCAAAGTCTTGATGCGTATTAATTTAATACTTATCTATTTTTAAGCGACAGTTACAGTGATTGATTTTCACGAAAATTACATCTCGGCGAATTAATTCTTTAGATACTTTTGCATACCTTTCCTTCAGTTTGTCAACAACTTTTAATTATAAGCATTATCATTTTTCGCAACTCCAAAGATAAGCAACATACAAATATTAGACGTTATGTGGATTAACTTCTTATAGAACGGGACAAGGTCCAAGGTCGTGTGGCAAAGATGTCAGAGTTTTTTAGACGGAACTAAAATACGGACAAGGCCGTTCGAGGTTATTGCTAAATTAATCATAGACAGAATCGCATACATAATATGTACAGTGGCTGACACAATAGATTACCACAACATGTCGAATTTCCTCAATTGATTTTCAACTCAGTGTGATGGACAGCACCTAAGTCTCGTCTTAATGTCAAAAACATAGAAGACACTTTCTTGTGTTTGTGTCATTTGTCTGTATGATTATTATGTGTGGTGTCCAAATTTATAACTGTATTTTCTCTCTTTCTTACATTGATAAAAGGTTGACAGCGCACTTTGTGTCCACTGGTGTTGCAGTTGTCCATGGGCGGCGGCAATTGCTTACTATCAGGTGATCCGCCTGCTCGTCTGCTACCTATTACATGGAGAAAAACTTATTAATCAACGTCGATCAATCAAACCTCGAAAAACTTCTTTATCCGACTTTTTATCTGAAGGTAAGCGCTTGCCGCCGTCCATAAACATCCGCATCACCAGCAGAGTCACAAGTGCGTTGCCAAACTTGTAACCCCCTTATCCCTGTTTGGGTCTTCGGTACCCCCACTCACTCCGAAACACAGCGCAGGCGCTGCTTTACGCCGGTCTTCTGTTAGGCCGTGGTGCCACTCCAGATATATTAGACTCTATGGTACCACACACGTTGATCGATGCCCTTGATCGGGCTAAAGATGATGGATAGATTTGCTCGATAAAATTTAATTGCATCGTATATTATCATACTTTGTTGTAAATTTATTTCCGAATTAAGATTACTATCAGGTTAATAACTCTGTTTTTATAGATGAAGGGCAATCAAGTAGAAATTATGACTGACAAGCATCGATGTAATCTTTAGATACACAATTCCATAGAGAATGCTTTTGATAAAGTGATCCCAACAACGCTGTCATTAGTCAAAGTATACAAAACTGTCAAATCTCTTCAATCGACTCTCATCTTACTGTCAAACACATTGAGTTGCATATCAATTGAGGAAATTTGACAGGTTGTGATAACCTGATGCGGCAGTCTGCAAAGATTTAAATCTTTGGCAGTCTGTACTTAAATATTGATTTTATTTTATTTATTGGGACAACCAATAAGATAAATACTAAACAAAAGACCACAGACAAACAAACGTAAAACTAAGTGCTATCTCATATAAAGGTTGCCACGGCATGCAATGTAGACTATAATAGGCAAAAATGTCTGTGGAAGACTTAATTTCTTTTTTTCCAAATCAGTAGACGTTTTTTTATTTGTTTTAAATACTGTACAATGTCCTAGCCAGTAATGGGACATGTTCTTTACAACTTTATTTGCAAGCAGCTTACTCGTAAATAGGTACCTACTTTGTGTCAAACATCGTATTATTAGTCAGTTTTTGTTTAAGTTATGAATACACAATTTGTATAATTTGAATAAATTAACGTCAATCTCCTTAAACTTTTACGACTATTTACATTTAAATAAAAGATTAATGACAATATATCCATTGGAAAAATAATAGTTATAAATATCACTAATCATTACCTATACTTACAAGCTTCTTAAAATCTGAACGTTATAATGCGGCATAAGAGTCGAGTGTGTTTACATTTTGGTGGAGGTGGAGACCACGTCTCGGTAAACGTAGTGTAGGACGACCTCAGGCCAGTTGGAGTGATGATCTGCGCAAGAGGGCTGGCTGGAGCTGGATGCGAGTAGCCGAAGATCGATCAAAGTGGCGAGCATTTGGAGAGGCCTATGTTCAGCAGTGGACTGCAACAGGCTGATGATGATGATGTTTACATTTTATTGTGTCTGCAATGCGCCTGTACTTACAATTATATTTAAAAACCTAAATATAATTGTACTGTACTTAAAAAAAAATCCACAGCTCTTAAGAGTACCTAAATTGTTGGACCCGTTAACTTATAGAATGTTTTTTTTACTGGTTACTTGACATCAGGTGTTCGACACATTCGTTTATTTTTTTTATATGCTAGGCGGCAGACGAGCAGACAGATCACCTGATAGTAAGCGATTACCGCCGTCCATAAACACCTGGAAGACCAGTAGAGTCGCAAATGCACTGCCAACTTTTAACCCCTTTTCCACTCAATGGGGCCTCCGGTACCCTAATTCACTTGACGAAACAAAACGCAGGCGCTGCTTCACGCCGGTCTTCTGTGAGGCCACTATCACTCCGGTCAAGCCGGCCGGCACAGTATGTTATTTGGCGTCAGTTCCGGCCATTCTAGTTTTATGTGAGTTTTGGAAAGCAGAGATTCCAACAATACTCTTAATAAAACTCCCCAAATTCAATTTCAAATAATTTAGGAGATATTACAAAAATCGAGAAAAATCCATAAAAACCATAGAAACTCATTATTTCTTTTCTTGGTATTTTATTGTGGTTAACTGACATATGATACGTAAGGTAACTATTAAAGGCATCGACTAAGTATGAAACATTTTAAAATTTTGCACTTTACACGCTAGAATAAATTATTTTCTTTGATTTTGATTTTATTTTTTTTCTGGCAAATCTCGACCTTGTCGTATTTTATTTAAGCACATGTATATTATGAACTTAATACATATTACCAAAAAAAAAAATCAAGCACGACATACTGAGGATATAGCAAATAATTAATTTAGAAATTTCTATTTAGGGTTGTCGATCACCGGTGATCAGTATTATGCACAACATGGCTTATTATTATTTGGTGAATATAATGCATAAATTGAGCATATTTCAGTACCTATTGTAATACATCGTCGTTAACCTGTGTCAATTTATATTTACCAGCTGTAAAACAGAAGTAGGCCTACATAAAGTAGGTACTTGCAATTTTTATTATACGGAATTTATTATGATTGATGTTATCGATCAGTGTCACGAATATCGTTATGTATATTGTACCTAGAGGCTAGATCGTGTTTTATCCAAATATATAAATGCAGTTACAAACAGGATCGTAAAAATAATACGAGATAATACTATATTAATTTTTTCAAAGTAAAAAATAGTTTATGGAAATTCGACACCTCTGTCGAACGACCTTTTTTTTCTCATCAAAATGTGAAAAAAATCACATTTTATTACGGAGTCCATATGACCGCTGTATGCGTGTACGACTCAGGTAAACTCATACAGCACATTCCGTGCCGTGCCTATATCTATATCTATGTTTATTAGAAAACTTATAGTAGGTACCAACACAAATCATGGTCATATACACACGTTAACGTTAAGTGTGTCCAGAGGATGATTTCGTCAATTTGATGACACTGAATATCCGTATTTCGCACAATCTATTTCAATTTTCTTATTTATGATATTCCGTAACACTTCACTGAACAAAATAACACCACTTTTGACCACTAAAATGCACTATATCATAATTAAAAACAATTAAAATAGATTGACCGTGTGCCACTTCCAAATACCCTCCAACGAATCCGAAAAGTACGTTTACGGGAACGTAGTGTGTATTATCAGTTGTTTGACAATGACAGGAGAGAGTGAGCTTAAACATTATTTACATGAACCTATAAACTAATTTATAACTGGCGCAATCGCTCATTGGATAGTGACCAATAATTCGAAAGGTAATAATGAAATTCTCACAGTAGCATTCTTAAGTAGAATATAAAAGTTTTGTGTCACCCCTATTTCCATAGAAATTGGAGAAAAACATAGAAACGTCATATTTCCGAGATCTCGTTAGTAGAATGTTTCAAATTTACACAACTCATAGTTACCTTGGTTATAATTATTTCACTAGTTAAAAAAAATGCGACAATGACATAGATTATTTTATATTATTTTTGTTTTATAAAACTTCAAATATTTTTTATCTTGCTTATTTTTGCAGTAAAAAAAATGTAATTTTCACCCTTAATGTATTCTTGGATGACTATTAACATGTATTTTTTATAGGGCCTATTATTATTGATTCAAGGTAATATGCTTAAAAACGTGTTTAGTTCAGGTCAATGACCTTAACAGAAAAAAATATATATCTTCAGACTATTTCAAATATCGAAATGGGAGTTTCATACTATGATTTAATATGGAAAGACCATTCAAAATCGACCATAAAGCGAGAATGACCGCAACTAAGGCAAAATAACACACTGTAGAGCTACGCTTCAACATGAATGGGCCGCGGCCCATTCATGTTGAAGCGTAGCTCTTCGGTTTACCTTTATTGCTCACTGGTGGCCCGCCCTCACTTCGTTTTGGAACCCGGCCCTTTCTGTAGTAGTTCCAAACTCTATAGTTTACTCTATAGGTACCTATGTACCCAATAGATGGCACTGGGTGTCAATTACATCGTGCTAGTGTTTTGCGTTTTCCGGTTCCCTATAAGCCTACGTTTTTCACAGATTTAACCTCTTTATAAACAGAATAGAAGGTAGATAAAAAATATATAATGTTTATATGTCCTATATATTTCAGGAAAGTGCCGAGACCAAGAAAACCTACACATACGGCCAGCTTCAAGCAAACAGCGCGAACTTTGCGACGTCACTGCACAAGAAACTCGGACTGAAGTCTGGAGACGTGGTGGCTGTGATGCTGGCCAACTGCCCTGAGTTCCCCGTGATAGCGCTGGGGTGCCTCCAAGCTGGATGCATCTTGACAACTTTGAACCCTATTTATAGAGAGCGTAAGTACTTTTTAGACCTTTACGACCGATTACTGTTCCTATTTTTTTTCATTCTGAACCTGTACTTTTGATTCTCTTGATCCGGATTGTGAAATGTAAACGGCAATCGATTACAATAAATTATCAATAGTATACATAAATTGGGGTAGATCAGGTGTGTCTAATATCTTTAAATATTCCTATTAAGCGCTCGTTCATTATTTTAAACTACAATTACTTTAATTACTAGTAGTTGCTCATTAAATTATTCCACAAAAGAATTTTAGCTAAAGTTAGTCCCGAAGTGAAATGAAGGCGGGCTAACTAGTTCATTTATGAACGTACATCCAAGCCAGTGGATTTTTTTATCTTAATGCTATGGTGTTAGGTACCTAAATCTTCTTTAAGTCCCGATATTAAAAATTAGTGTTAAACAAACGCCAAGTCTGCGTCAAATACATCCGTTCCTTATAAGACTTTTGCCTTGTAAAAAGTAAATATACGAAGACCTTAAATAGCAACGAAGAGATAAACGAACAATGCAGAACATGAATATTTCGCGTATGAGTGGTAAAAATATGCTATTCCACCAATTGATTTTCCTTGTGTCTGCTATCTGGGCCTTACGACGTTAAAAAGTTTTCTATAGGATACCTAAAAGCTTAAGCCATTATTCAAAAAAATTTTATCTCATAAGAATAAAAACTTGGTCAAGAATAAATTTAACAAAATTTTGTTTTTATAATATAGGAAGGCAAACGAGCAAGCGGGTTACCTGATGGTAAGTGACACCGCCGTCCATAGACATCAGCAAAATACAACTTTTTTCCATTTGGAAAAATATATTGAAAATTTCGTTCTCATTTACAAGGCTACAGGTTGAAACGCACTTTGTCGTGTACTAGGTCTACTGTGATATAACATTTGGCTGCAACACAAACATAACCTTCTCACAATAACCTACAAACTTACCCGCTTGAGAAGGTCACTTCCGCTTCACCGACATTAGGCTGAGTTGAAAACAATCTGCAGTAGTATCGGCCTTTTCCTCTCAATTTTTGGAGTACGTTGTAATGTTTAGACAGCATTTACATCAAATTTCTTCTTACTTCTCAACACATTCAGAAGAAAGATTTCTTAAAGAAGATTTAAATGTCACTATCACATGGAGAATAATGTTGTATATTTATATTCTAAACCTTGATTTAGATTAAATTGATTTCTTACAGGTATTTATTTACTTCAGAATACTGAAATTACAGCAATTTTTCAGATTTGAACCGTGACTTTTTGACATTAATTGTTATTTTTGACATCTGTCATTAACTTTACAAAAAAGTCGTTCGGAAACGACAATGTCCGTGACTATACCAAGTTACTCTATGGAACTTTGAGTATATAGCCACTGGAGATGCCATACCGGGCGTTTCCCCTCCGGCAAAGTACATTGGTCAACTATTCGGAACTGGTCAACTAAGTTATACAAAACTACTTGGATGTCGCTACATCGCCATTTTGCATCGCTCCGTGTCGCGTGACGTTTCTCTTAAAAATGGTGAATTGTGCAGTATTTTCATGTA
>JABMDO010001531.1:0-14169 GCA_014851415.1 Cnaphalocrocis medinalis
CTTGTGTCTGCTATCTGGGCCTTACGACGTTAAAAAGTTTTCTATAGGATACCTAAAAGCTTAAGCCATTATTCAAAAAAATTTTATCTCATAAGAATAAAGAAACTTGGTCAAGAATAAATTTAACAAAATTTTGTTTTTATAATATAGGAAGGCAAACGAGCAAGCGGGTTACCTGATGGTAAGTGAACACCGCCGTCCATAGACATCAGCAAAATACAACTTTTTTCCATTTGGAAAAATATATTGAAAATTTCGTTCTCATTTACAAGGCTACAGGTTGAAACGCACTTTGTCGTGTACTAGGTCTACTGTGATATAACATTTGGCTGCAACACAAACATAACCTTACTCACAATAACCTACAAACTTACCCGCTTGAGAAGGTCACTTCCGCTTCACCGACATTAGGCTGAGTTGAAAACAATCTGCAGTAGTATCGGCCTTTTCCTCTCAATTTTTGGAGTACGTTGTAATGTTTAGACAGCATTTTACATCAAATTTCTTCTTACTTCTCAAACACATTCAGAAGAAAGATTTCTTAAAGAAGATTTAAATGTCACTATCACATGGAGAATAATGTTGTATATTTATATTCTAAACCTTGATTTAGATTAAATTGATTTCTTACAGGTATTTATTTACTTCAGAATACTGAAATTACAGCAATTTTTCAGATTTGAACCGTGACTTTTTTGACATTAATTTGTTATTTTTTGACATCTGTCATTAACTTTACAAAAAAAGTCGTTCGGAAACGACAATGTCCGTGACTATACCAAGTTACTCTATGGAACTTTGAGTATATAGCCACTGGAGATGCCATACCGGGCGTTTCCCCTCCGGCAAAGTACATTGGTCAACTATTCGGAACTGGTCAACTAAGTTATACAAAACTACTTGGATGTCGCTACATCGCCATTTTGCATCGCTCCGTGTCGCGTGACGTTTCTCTTAAAAATGGTGAATTGTGCAGTATTTTCATGTAAAAGGCGATTTGACAGCTAAAATTCGCAACAAGATCGCGTTTCCTATCATAAGTAATGACTTTTATTAATTATTAAATGTGTATTAAACTAGAAAATCTATTTTAATAAAAAACCGTTACGATACGTAAACGACAGAAAAATTTAATAATGATATCGTGGTATCGGTCCTAGTGATGTGACCAATTAAAATCAACTCGACATTTGAATGAATCATTCACTCACTGCAGTTAGTTTCAAAATCCGTTCTTTTCATTATATTTTGAATAAAATAGTATAGACGTATATTATAATATTAAAACATTGTAAAGTGAATTAGAGAAATTACTGTCCTTTCTTCTGGTCATACGATGTTGGAATTTATTCTAAAAATAAAAAGAATTGGTGGCTATAAAATATTTCGAGGTAAAAGGAATAAAATATGTGGTCCGGGAGTATCATGCATGATAACGGAGTAGATAGTAAACCATAATTGGAGCTCGCTAATTTTAATATAGAAAAGTATACGAATGTTCGTTTATCCAATATTTCAAAAAAATTAGACCCCCAGAAATATGTTCGACACGTGTACAATAAACTTATTCATTTTGAAAATCAATATAAATGCGTAATATATTGTTTCATTTACTCTACCTTTGTTTGTCCAAATGTTTAACCCCAAACTAGCGCACATTTGTAATTTTTTACGTTTTAGTATGTATTGCACAACTTCACCATTTTTTAGGGTTCCGTAGTCTACTCGTCATGTCTGTCCGTCTGTCTGTCTGTCTGTCCTGGCTCGTTCTCCGCCGTTTCTGCACTGATTGCCACTGAAAATTGGTAAAGAGATGTATGCTGATAATCCAAAAACATTATTGAAAAATAATTATTTTTCACCCCCCTTTCCATACAGCGAAAAGTTAATTCGAAAAATAAATTCTACTTACCCCATCGTCTGGTCGGTATCGTTAAAAAGGTATCTTTAAATACAACAAAAATTGCCTTGACATAATGTGGATCAAACCCCCCAGTTTCGAGATATATTAATACAAAGTTAAAATTAGAGCTTCCTCTCCCCCCCCCAACTTTTGAAATACTATTAAAATAATTCTGAAAAAAATATGCTCTATACCTCCAAGTAAGTACCTACGTACAGCCACACATCACAGTAAATACTGTCATACACATTAAGTTGAATATCAGTTGAGGAAATTTGACAGATTGTGGTAACCTGATGTGTGGCTGACTGTACTTTTAACGAAAACTTTAGCGGACTCTGTATCATACATAGTATTTTTAATACAACTTATGACGTGCAGTTGCCCTAACTAAATGGTAATGTATGGAAATAACTACCTAACTTAACTATGAAAATAAGGTTTATTTATTAGGCCCATCTTTTGGATACGGAACACTTTCATGTGCGTGTCCGACACGCTCTTGGCCGGTTTTATTTTACAAACTGACTAAATAAATATTTATTTATCTTCAATGTGCAGAATTTTACACTTACAATTTTATATATAAGTTCATTCACCAAACTGATTTGACTCATTCTTTGTGTCCCATCACTGTCTTTTTCGTATGTATGCTGCATAGTTACGTGAAATCTTTATTTGTGAGCGTGTATTTTTTGATGTGTTAAATTTTTCTGTAGTGTGCGTTTATCGTGACAGCAAAATTTGTGACTGTTGAGTATTAAAATTTTTGGTGGTGTGCTGTACGTGTTTACCTCGTCCCCCGCAAAAAATGGTGAAAAAAATTGTTAGAAGCGCGGACGTTAGGGCATCTCCAGTGGCTGTCTACTCTAAGCTATGGAAGTATGGACTTAATAGAATAATAAAATGAAATATCGCACTCTTAATAAGATAATGACTCAATTCAAAATTGCTAAGTTTTGGTAAATGGCAAAAAACGATTTGTATTTTTAGAGCATAAACATTAAATTGCTATAAAATTTGAACTAAGATGAGTAAGAAGAAAGTAAAATTACGGTTTTAAGCCTGTGAATATATTCTTTTAGATTTAACAAAAAAATTAATGAATTTTATACACATAATAATAAAAAAACATTTTTGAAAAATATTGTTTCGAGATGCGTCATTGTTTTATGAAATTCCAACCAGTAAATTTATGACGAAATTAAAATGGGTCAATATTTTACTGAAACATTGACAACATATTCTGACCATCTTTTACTTAGGTCACTGTTTTATTAAGTTTTTAATACAAATATAAGACTCAATTCGGAAATAAGTGTAGGTACTTTTGACTTAATTAGAAAAACAACAGTATCGTTTAAAATGTTTTATTAGAAAAACGTTCACGTAAAAAAGGAAAGTACAATTAGCATAGGTGTTGATTCAACTAATAGTTATAATGTTAAATTTACTGTCAATAAGTTGTATCTTTTAAGAGTCTGAACTAAGTATTTATTTTTTAAAATGTAGCTCTAAAATGTATTAAAATCTAAAATAAATCTTTATAAAACGCACTAAGTGCAACAACAATAGTTTTTTTTATGATATAGGTGGCATACGAGCCGATGGATCACCTGCAACACCAGTGGTGTCACAAGTGAGCTGCTAATTATCCTAACAATTAATATTGTTCTAATATCGCCTTAATTGCACCACAAGGTAGGCATATTTTGTACTAGTCTTAGGGCTTAAAAACGAAAAAATATTGAAAGTGTCATATACGATTAAGAACCCGGACATTATTTTTAGGTATCGATACTATACTATAAATAATGAGCTAATAAACAGGTAGCAAACCAAACAAAAATAAAATAAAGATATTTTGCGATATTTACTGTACCAAAAAGAAAGTAAGTAAACAATAGGCGAACTTAATGCCAAGAGGCATTCTCTACTAGTCAACCTTTGGGTCAGAAAAGAAGGTGCTGCAAAAGGAGAACTAGGTAAGTTAATATTTAAATGGTAACTACTTTTTATCTGTAACTAGCGGCCGCCCGCGACTTCGTCCGCGTGGAAAAAGTAACTTTTACCCCCCCTTTTAACCCCTTACAACCCCCTTTTCGCAATAAAAAGTAGCCTATGTTCTTTCTCAGGGTCTAGATCATCTGTATACCAAATTTCATTTAAATCCGTTGAGTAGTTTTGGCGTGAAAGAGTAACAGACAGACAGACAGACAGACAGACAGACAGACAGACAGAGTTACTTTCGCATTTATAATATTAGTATGGATTATTTTTCTTCATTATCTTTAATAAATTATTATAACCCGGTTATACTCAATAGCTCAGAAGTTACTGTTATTTCCATCTTCGTATAAAGATTTTAATTGACCGGACCATGCGCTATCATTGTCTACCTCTGCACCTGATCAGCATGAGGTTCAACCAGAAGTAGGCAAGATTTAGATACAATCTCAGAGTCTCCTAGTATGGTCATACCAAGCGTCGCGTCTCTTATAACCATATCGGAATGTAATTCTTCACCTATGGCAGTATCCCAATCAGTTGTAAAAAAAAGGGGAAATGTACCTTTTTTAAATATACCTCTAAATTAAATAAAATGATGTTGTGGAGTATGTACGGTATGCATACTCGGCAGAGCTCTTTTTCGAAGCATATTCCATGCGTGCCCAATCGGGTTGAGGTCTGGTGATTGTTGATACCACGGTAGAACGTTGATACGAGCTTTGGCAAGAATGCGGTGTTACGACTCTAGCCGTGTGTGGAAGTGCGTTGTCATGCATTAGTTGAAAAGAATCACCCAAGTGGCAAATACCGGCCCATATCGTTATTGTTCCCCCACATTGTTTATATAGATGAACTTCCTGACAGTATCTCAAACGTTCTTTACGTCCAAATGTTCTCCAAACTCGAGTACGTCTTTTATCCGGTCTCATACCGAAGAGGGACTCATCCGAAAAGCACACATAGCGCCAGTCTTCTTCCTCCCAGTTTGTGTGTTCGCGAGCGCATCGTAAACGGGTCCTGCGATTGTAAGGTGCAATAGATGGATCTCTCAGCGGTCTTCGTAATCGCAGACCCACTTCTCGTAAACGATTTAGGATTGTTTGATCGCTTATTAGCAAACCTGAGGAGCTGTGGCGCCTCGTAAACAACATCACGGCGGTCATGATACGATACCGTTGAGCAGTATTTTGGATATACCGGTCCTGTTTCCGAGTCGTGATGCGAGATCGCCCTTAATGTCGCCCGACCACGCTGCCGTCCACATGCCCGTCATGCAATAGCGCCTCCAGAGGCGACTTATGACCCAGATAACAATTTAAACTTGAAACTGACTTGCGATAGGTTTGATGTATCAAACATAAAGCTTTGTCTCAAATTTGCCGTGGCAAGTGTATAAACTTGAGGCAAGGTTAAATCAAACTTTCTAGTCCGAAGCAACAAAACTTGCTAGAAAATTATTCTATAAAGTGTATGCAAGTTTGACATAACAAAGTTTGGAGGCCAATCGGGGGGGAAGGGGATAAAAGGTTAGCAGCGCACTTGTTGCATGTGTTCATAATGGACGGCGGCAATTGCTTACCACCAGGTGATCCGCCTGCTCGTATCACATAAAAAAAAAAGTCTCAGTTCCACACACTTTCCCAAGCAGGGCGCAGTGGCAGACGTTCCCGAGGGACGCTCCACAATAGAGTCACGATTTCAATAAAGAATCCATGACTCGAGCATCATTCACAAATTGGACTTCTGGTAGTCATTGTTTGGAAAAAAATCTCGTCATCGCGATGTAGAAAATAAACACGACCGACCGCACAAATAACTTGGTAATCCAGTACAAATACATAGCATTACAATTTTATATTTGCGGTTTGTGTTGGTCCTACTAATCATAGGGGGGGATTTGGGCCTACACCCACCACGCTGGCCCAGTGCGGGTTGGTGGGGTACGCCAGAGCCTCTTCCGTTGTGCAGCAGGGTGCGCCACGTGCAGATGAGGTTGACTTTGGTCCCGTAAGATGTTGAGAGGGACCACTTGCACCCCATGCAGGATGGTGGTTGGCAGGCCTCCCACCAGGTGGACCGACGATCTGGTGAAGGTCTCGGGAGTCCATTGGATGCGGGTGGCACAGGACCGATCTGTGTGGAGAAACTTTGGGGGAGGCCTATGTCCAGCAGTGGATGTCTATTGGCTGAGAATGATGAAAATGATGATTTGCGGTTTGCTTTGCTAAACAAAATGCACCGAGTTCGTTTCGTTCCGTGAACCGCACAATAACTTGGTAATCTAGTACAAATACATAGCATTACAATTTTATATTTGCGGTTGTCGCCTTTCTTGAAGAACAACACGAGTATCTTTGAAGGACCACATCAGAAATGATGTAATCCGACAAAGAACCAGAGTCACCGACATAGCCCACCGAATTAGCAAACTGAAGTGGCAGTGGGCTGTCACATTAGCCGCAGAACTGACAACCGTTGGAGCCATAAGGTCCTTGAGTGGAGACCGCGACTCGGCAAACGTAGTGTTGGACGCCCTGCTACAAGATGGATGACGACATTTCGAATGCTGGCTGGAGTGAGCTGGATGAGAGTGGTCGAAAATCGGGAGCGGTGGCGTGCATTAGGGGAGACCTATGTCCAGCAGTGGACGAACGTGGGTTGCTGATGATGATTTGCGGTTTGCTTTGCTAAACAAAATGCACCGAGTTCGTTTCGTTCCCTGAACCGCACAATAACTTGGTAATCTAGTACAAATACATAGCATTACAATTTTATATTTGCAGTCGAAATTTGCTTCAAATTACCAAGCCTTGGAAACATCATACCTTAATCAACAACGCTTACAGCAAATTTTGTCATAAACTTGATTTTTAATGTTTGACGTGACAATCTAAAAATCAAGTTTGCAACAAGCTCGCTTGCTATCTGGGGACGCTCTGTGTAGTGTAAAAAGCGAAAGCCACAGCACGTTGCCTGGAACCAGCTTCCAACATTCCGACGGCTCGCATCATCTCTTCTCAGGTCAAATGATGTCGTCTTTCCATGATAATGTAAATTGGATCGGTTCTGATGCAGATATTGTAATGATATTCAAATTCAAACCGCTAGTACTGTTTTATACAAATTCACATTGACAATCGATTTTCTTCTTATTAACGAATTTTAAACAATGTTTCTTATTTTAATGTTAAAACTCACTAAACAGCATTATTAGCGATACAAAAAAGTTAGTAAAATTAACCATAATAGCAGCAATACTCTTAAACGTACTTGATCCCTAGACACTTTTGATGTGTGTACTTACATTGACCAACTCATATCGGTAAATCCTAAGACTTACAAGTAAATCTTATGATTTACCGTACTTCGAGCTTTTACAGTAACAGCTTTATTATTTATATTTTAGAATATTGTTTTTATTTGCTGGTTCTCCATTATGTCTGTTATCTGAAAAAAAATGTAGGTAAGGTAGGTAATTAAGTATTAGTAAATGTTAGTTTAAATTAAATTACTAAGTTTATAATTAGCATTATAGACTTGTCAGTTTAAGTAATAGATCGTTTACGCACCTGCATACAACTACTGTGTGTAGTCGACACAAATTATCACACTCATTACGCGTATGTGGTGATACGCACAGTAAGCAAATCAACGTGAATGGGCACTTTTGCATGGTTATATTAAGTATCTAACATTATTCCGACTTTATACGAACGGACGCGGGCGAGGTATACCTACGCGTTCAGATCTTGACATGAAACCACGCGATTTCAGGCCATTGTCCTGAAATCCGTACGATAGTATTAGCGTAAATTTAAAATTCCAGCGAAAAGCTGAGATACGAAAGAATAACTTAAACAATACAGTGACTTAATGTAAAATTCCAACCTTATATTTAATACTACAAGACCTATTTTTAATTGTAACTTCGATTTATTCAGTTTTTTTATGAAACAAAGACCTAAATTCAAACATTACAAAACATTTTCGTAATTTTTTTAAACAATACAGATACCAAATTTGATTTGAGTTATATTTCGTGAACGATTTCAAATAAAACACAGACCTAAGTAATAATTTGTCATTGATCCTACAGTACATTTTAATAAAATAAAGACTCAATCAAGGTTGAGCCTGTATCAACGGAGAGAAAGTTACTGAAACAAAGACCTATTCCAAAACCAGTCAATATTATAATGATAAATATTTAACAAACTTACCGATTTGTTTAGTAAAGAACACTGACGCATCTCCAAATCTGCCGGAGTTTGACACAACCTCGCGCGTAACCGCCGCCCCAAAACTGAATTGGTCGATATTCGATGAACGAACGAAGTGTGCGGGGCGGGAAAGATAGTGACTCATGTCTTTTATACGTTATTATTTACAGAATAAAGTTGATTTTTAAAGAAGTATCCTGTGGCCCTTGGTCTATAAGGTCGTTTTTTCACCAAAACTCATTTTTCCGAAATTTTGAGTTAGGTCGTTATCTTATTAAGAGTGCGATATGTAAAATCGAGTTAAAGTTGCGCTATCAATTGCAAATCCCCCTGTAATACGCTGTTAATAAAGTCGAATTTATTCTTGAGAAACTATTACGGAGCTGCGAGTGGCAGTGGCGCCATCAATTGATTATTTACTCTCTCTCTCTCGCTAAATAAAAACTGAAATAATATTTATTTTAGAACTTAACTATAAATGTCAGTCAATCACATTTACAAAAGTGAGGTTATGTTTATGTTTTGATTATGTACCTGTCTGTTAATATTGGATTCAATTTCTTTCTATCTCTAGTTTTATCATAATTATCATTGAACTTTAATTGAAGAAGGACTTTAAAAGTACAACTCATATCAGTTTCTAGTATGTAATGAAGAAAGTCCATGGCCACGATTCTTTTCACCGCATAAACTACCTCTATCAGGTTAGTACATACCTAATCCTTCCTAATATTAATGAGGCTAGTTCCTATTTATAAAAACAGTTGTAATCTAACCTATATTCGCAAATTTCGCAAATGAAATTTAGTAGGTACATGCCGTTTCTTATTTTCCGGATTTTGATTAACTCACGGCTTGGACTATTTTACCAACCAACTTGCTTTGCTTTCAGATTAGCAAGTATATATCAGAGAAGAATCCGGCACTATCTTTATACTATGGCAATCTGCTTGTAAATGTTGCTAAGAAGAATGTCTTAAAAATGTAAGTATCTCTTCACCTTTATGTACAGTCAGCCACACACCAGCTACCACAATCTGTAAAATTTCCTCAATTGATATTCAACCTAATGTGTATAACAGTAAGATGAGAGTTGATTGAAAAGATTTGACAGTTTTGTATTACTTTGATGTGGGCTGTACATACCACTTGTAGTGCATAATAAGTATAGCCAGAACAATAGCCTCAAACTGTCAGACCTAAAGGTCTGGTTTACAATCAGCTTTTTTATGATTATAATTGTTTACAATGGGAGCTATTACACACAATCATACTAATACTAAAAGGTCTGTCTGAGCATGTATATTTGTTACTTCGTATAACAGCTAAATGGCTGGAGCAATTTCAAAGAAATTTGGTATGAATTTGGCATTTTACTATAGGGAAACATCCCATGGAAAAAATTATGAAAGGGAATTTAGCTTTTGGAAATATGTACAATTATTGTTATTTCCCTTGTAATCCGTGGTCAAGTTGATTCGAGGCTCCTTAATATACTTTATTCTTCCAGACATCCTGAAATTAAAAGACAAATATGCAAAAAATGTCGGTGCATGCTCATTCACAACGTGTCAGCCGAGATGAAGGTTAAGAAGATTAGCAAGTCCAAGGTCATAGAGTGGACATGTAACACTTGCAAAACGAAGAAGAGCTTTCCCGCAGAGAAGAATAAAGACCACACGTTGTGGGCGGAGAAATCAGAAGCTGTGGTTGAGGTTATTATAAGTTAGTTAGCTTAAAACATCTATACTAATATAATAAAGCTGAAGAGTTTGTTTGTTTGTTTGTTTGTTTGTTTGTTGTTTGTTTGTTTGTTTGAACGCGCTAATCTCCGAAACTACTGGTGCGATTTGAATAATTCTTTTTTTTGTTGGATAGTCCATTATCGAGGAAGGCTATAGGCTAAATAACATTACGCTATGACCAATAGGAGCAAAGACAGAGCGGTAAATGTGTAAAAAACGGGGGAAAATTTTTCCACGCGGACGAAGTCGCGGGCGGCCGCTAGTTATTTTATATTATTTATTATTATGAATTGCATTTAAGCATTAAAGTACATGAAGCATAAAAGTGGACTTTCTTACTTGCCACGTTAGTACAGTCAACAGCAAAAGTAGATGATCAAACGCAAACTTCGCTCAAAAATCAAAATCAAAAATAATTTTTATTGTTGGTATAGCAATTCTTTGCAATTTATTCTTAAGTAAATATTGCACTTAAAAACTCGAGTGTAGATTTTTTGATTTTGATTTTTGAGCGGAGTTCGCGTCAGAACTGTATGAATCACTTTGAGGCTTTACGGAGTTTGCATCTGAACTGTATGTATTCAACACTTGCCAAATTATATCATACATTGATTGATTTTGATCATCTACTTTTGCTGTTGACTGTACTTCTTAACTTTAAAGTCAGTTTGGAAAGAATGGCTCAAACAAAATGATTCCACAGCCTCACAGAAAACCGGCGTGAAACATTGTCTGCGCTGTATTTCGCCGAGTGAATGTATTGGAAATCCAACCTGGGGAGGGGGGCTTAAAACATTTACAAGACACTTGTGACAGGTACTATTATAACTAGGATCCATGGGCGGCGGCAATCGCTTATCATCAAGTAGTGTGTGCGCTCAATGCCACCTTCTTTAAAATCTTAGCGAGTAATTCACATTTACGTCGTCAGCTGTCGCTTTTTAGCTGCTGCAGAAAGTGACTGCAGTCTGCCCCAAAGATTTTACACTATAACAAGATGGTGTACTATGAAAATGAATGCAATGTTAATTTCGATTCTATGCAATGAGAATAAAGATTACTTTGAAATGCCAAATCCCTTTACAGAAAATCGAGCCGAGCGAGATGGCGATCGACAGGAATATGTCCTTGTCTAAAGGTTGCCATCATAAAAAAAACCTTTGTGGTATAACTTACGGCAAGTTTATATTTCTTCTTCTGGGGAACTTTCAAATATTGAATAATGTAAAGGAATGATACGTTGGAATTAATAATGTCTTTTTATTTTTTAATTTTAAACCATGATAAACGACTAGTTTTATGTAAAAGTCGGTGATATGGTAGTTTTAATTATAATAAATATGCAACACTTGGCGTCTGGACATCACCATTATGGCGGCGGCAAAATTAATTTGCAAGAGTGTATTATTGTGACGACAAAAATAAAGTATAAAAATTGTGCTTATTTATTAATAACGGTTCTCACTTGTTGTGTGATAGGATGCAAAAGTGAATCATATAAAGGTTGCGGTGTATCTTTTCATAAGTAAGTGTTTAGTCAAAGTTTTATTTTTGCATTGAGTAGGGTGTCCATTTCGCTTGTCATCTAAAGACTGAATTTTTTACTGTTTCAGATTTCCAAAGGATGAAGAAATTAAAAAAAGGTGGCTAACCGTCATACCGGGAAAAATTACTAACAAGTGATTTTCAAAACGTTTCTAATGTAAGTCCAACCTTTAGATGATGATCAGTTCATATAGATAGTGCATTCGCATATAGTGCTAATGCAATAAAATGTAAATTTCAAAGCTGTATTTTATATTTATTTATGAAAATGTAAAATTTCTTCTGAGACTCCATGCTCATAAAATTAATACTTGAGTGAGACATGTGAGACATGTAAAGCAATATAAATTTAATATTTTGTTAAATTAAATAATGCTTTTATAAAGACATCGGGTTTTCATTTATTTCAAATTTGCATTAGAGAGATTTGATCCCCTAAGATCAAGTCTATTTGTTACTGGGATCAAGTCTCCCAGAATAGGGGACACTAATTTTGGAAAGTTCTGGGAAAATGCAAAAAAAATATATAGCACTAATAAATATAATAATCAAATAATGAGGAACAGTAGGTAGTTAACAAAATTGCCTACCTATGTACGTTTTGTTTTTATAGAACTAACAATGGGGATCAAGTGTCCCCAGTTTCCCCAAGAGTTTGTGAAAAAAATTAAATTTTAGTCAATATTCTTGCTCCATAGAACCTTCAAATCGCAAAGTGTGTACGTTTGTATGAATAATACGCTATGGCCGGTTAAATGTGCTGCAGAGTGTATTATTATAGGTAGGTAAATAGAAAATCTAATAGGGCTAGCACAAACTTTTCGAAAGTCTGGTAGTCTCTTCGTATCGTACGTATACATAATAAGGAATTTTAATTTGGAACTTGTGTTTTTTTCATACAAAATTGCTCAAAAATACTCAAACGTATACTTTGAAACGTTCGTGCTAGCCCTTCTAGTTTGAATGGGCTTCACGAGTTTCCTAGAGAAAGCGATGTCCGACTCCCACGTGGGTTGTACTGAGTTTGACAAACAATAATTGTAATCGAAAATCTAAATCGTGTGGTCACCTTATTAGAGTAGGACGCCAATCAAGTTATAGACATCTCACGAGGCTCGAATGGCAAGTAATGAGTACGCCATCTAGTTCTTATATACAATATCTTTGGTCTGCCCTCACAGCCCTTTAACAAACTCATCTGTACCACCTAACATATAAAAAAAAAGTTATTAAAAGATTGACATCCTATCCATTATAGCAGGTTTACTACATCGCGCATCGGTGTCGTAGGTATCTTAAGTTCAATTCCAAGTATAAAATAGCATTATTGCTATTTTGTGACCGCCATTTGGTGATCCCTGGCCCATTGATGTGTATGTGTATAGCTGGCGGCATGAAAGAATAGCGATGACCGTTAGTTTGCGCACTTGTAAAAAAGAAGACTTTCTAATAAAATAGGTTTCTGCGTTCTCAAGGTCATCACTATAGTTTCATGCCGCAGACTATACATAAGTGTACGTTTCCGATACAATAGATAGGCATCTATATCGTAAGTAAACAAATCATCGAACCAAATCGAGCTCATTCGGGATGCATGCCGCGACATTTCCTACACGCTGATCCGATGTGCGATGGCCGCCGCGGCGCTTATGGCTATCTGTGGCACAGTCTAGGAAACAATGATTTTGATTTTTGGAGGGTCAATCTTAAACTCCAAGGAATCTTGTTTGCATGCTTAATTATACAGTATAACTCAAAAATATGTATACACTTTAGGACCTTGTCACAATGCATATGTATAAGAACCCCTTCTACTTTTTAAGAACCATGTATTGTGACAAGGTGTATATGGACCTCAGTTCTACAATACGCCACAGGATTACCATTGGATCAGTTCAGTAAATCTACAGGCTAGTTCTTGTCACTCACTCTTTTTGTCTAGTACCTAGTTCAATAGTTCATTTAGTTTAGTTGATGCATAAGTAATCGAGACTATAGAGAGTGAAAAAACAAATAGATAATAACCGTAGCTCGTTTATTATCTATTATTTCTTTCGTTTCACGTAAAACACATTGTATGTATGTAAACAAGGTGTTTTTTTATCTTAATCCAAAGAATTATGAAAAATCCTTCAGTTATTGGGTTAATGATTCTGTCATGCAACTGGTGCAGTAAATGATATGATTGATTGATCAGACAACCGACACATCGACCTGACCCCAAAATAAACAAATGAATTCACACAACGTCTCATACATTGACCTGAATTGTGATAGATATCAGTCAACAGAGGAATAACAAATATAAAATTTAAATATAACACCCAGACACTTAACAAACATAAGTGTTCATCACACGAATGTTTGTCCAGGGTGGGGATCGAACCCACGACCTTTGGCGTATGAGGTAGGATCACTACCAAATGCGCCATCCGGTCAGTCAAAAGTCATACGTTTAAGTATTATATAAAACTAGCGGACGCCCGCGACTTCGTCCGCGTGGAGCAGTAACTTTTTACCCCCCTTTCAACCCCTTACAACCCCCTTTTCGCAATAAAAAGTAGCCTTGTCTTTCTCAGGTTTAGATTATCTGTATACCAAATTTCATTAAATCCGTTGAGTAGTTTTGGCGTGAAAGAGTAACAGACAGACAGACAGAGTTACTTTCGCATTTATAATATTAACATGGATTGTGTTTCCTCTACTGTCTGATATCTGTAGTTAACACAAGTGCTTAACGAAGTCA
>JABMDO010001532.1:0-12790 GCA_014851415.1 Cnaphalocrocis medinalis
GTCAAAAACGAGGGTCTAAAACGAACCAGACATTACGACCGTATCGGAGTTTCCCTCCTTTTCATAAGCGCCGTGTGTCACCTCTATTTGGATGCGACAGCTATATTCTCATTCGTTACAAGACGGCTTCGTTATAAACCTCCCGTTTTCACGGCAAAACGGGGCGACGACTTAACGTGTTTTTTTTAAGTGGAGATAGTTGAGAGGATGGAGACTAACATAGGCTACTTTTTGCTCCTTCCTAACCTCCCATTTTAGGGAAGTGGGGGGCGCGAGCGAAGCCGCGGGCAAGAGCTAGTAGTAGTGTAATATATCTTGGTTGCCGTATATTTGACGTCATGTAACTTGATACCAACTTACGACAGTAGGGGGCGACTCCTTATTTAGGTCATCACGTCTATCGTATGTGTACATACTTTTGTAAGTGGTATACCTACTTGTAATAGTTTGAATAAGTAGTGTTGTCGTATGTTAATTTATGATAATCACTTTCTAAGCCAGATCCCTCGAAAATGGTAAACTGTCTTAGACTGGCGTACACCTACATTTGTACTATACAAGAAGGCAGGAATAAGAAAGTTTCTATTCTGATAAGATAATCCTTCACGCAAACAAATTAACTGTAAATTTAAAATCTGTATACCTAACTGTAGTAACCAAAGACTGTTGTGTATAAACATCTTCTCCGTTTTTGTGTAGCTAAGAATATACTTCAAACAATAAAGCATGTAGACTAGTAGTTATATGTCTTCATCATATGTATTGCCTAAAGTGAGCCAAAAACGGGTTAATGTGGGCGTGAGATTACTCTGCTGCAAACCATTCTACCCTCCTAAACATAAACGCCGTATAATTGTCATGTAAAAAAAAATTGAATGACATTGAATTTAATATTCACTTAGCAAAATAATGCTGCGTTTTAGATTATGATGGCAGCATTTTCATTTATGTCGTACGTTCGGACTCCACCGTTTTGGCGTATTTTCAAGTGGGTTCTCATTATGATGAGGCACACGATTTCCAGGGCCTTATAACTCTATGCTCCTTATTACAAAATGGAGACTAAAGTAGTCATGGTTTGAAAATGACGCGTCCCTTTTATAGAAGTAACAAATGAAAGTGACAGCATCAGTTTTAACCAAAACTAAATTTAAAACCACATTTTATAAGGGAGCATGATAATCTATCCTGTCACTACCAACTGTGACCTATCCTAAGATTAGCAATTAAAACATTCCAATACACACTAAAGTCGACATGTAAACTTATCTAAGTATCAGTTAAGATAAGTAAACAAATGATTACTTGTTTTACACATGGTAATCAAATGCATAAAATGAAAATGTTGATAAGGCAAGTTTTTTACATAACTCTTAATGTGGGTAGGCTTATTTTATATGTAATTTGTACTGAATTTTCTTGGAATCGTTTCAATTTTTTATTGCAGCATTCTCTCATTGATATTGTGCAAATGTTATAGAAAGAAAAATAAAGATAACTTTGCATTATGGAAACACTTTATAGAAATAGAAAGGTCGGTATAATGTCGGTAAAATGCTTCAGATCGAATATAAAGAGCTCTTCAAAAGAAACACGTGCGGTGGAAAATTTGAAACAACCTTTTCACAAGACAGTAGCCCCTACGAGATTTTTTCTGATTTGTCCAGTAATTTATTTATTCTTCTCTTTTTTTTTTTAAGTAGCTAAAAACAAAACATTTACAGTAACACACGCACGCACGCACACACATACACACTTACTATCTCTTTCACACACACACACACACACGCACCACACGCACACCACACACACACAGAACAGAACACACACATTTGGATTAAATAGATTTTTAGTGTATAATATGTAAGTAATTAAAGTAACAAGTTAATTTATATTTACCTAGTTCAGATGTAAGATGTAGATACTTATATAGTTAGATGTCAACCAGCTAAACCATAGGACTCTCAATTCCGCCTTAGAGAGCCGGGAGAAGTTGAAAACCAGCGCTGACCGAGGGTGTACACTCGAGGCAGCATGAGCTGCAACTTCGTCCCTTTGTCTTTCAAATTGTTCTCCTTTCTCAACTAATGTACATTACTTGTAATTATGTTTAAGAGACATAAACAATTTTTTTTTTTTTTTTTTTTGGTTTAATTTTTCCTATTAAGGAAAGGCAAAGGGAACAGAGCCCATACAGCCATCGTCTGTAATATTTTTATATAAGCTGAAAATAAAGTTAAATAGGCCGAAGCCATGTCTTTGATGTAACTTGTCTTCATTTTAGCTGAAAAGATAGAATCGAATCAAATCATTTTGTCGCTTATCCTGAAAGCGGTAAAAATCTGTTAAAAGGCCAAGGCCAAGTCTTTTATAGTTTTTGTTTTTCATATTTATTTTGGCTGAAAATTTAGAAACATATTATAGAGTACTTTATATACATACATTTATATATATTATAACCAACTATTTACATATTTTATATTTAACAAGAAAAACCCAAGGAACGAAACGTTATCCTGTAATTCTTTTCAATAATACCTATCTGTCAAACTTAAAGAAAAGGAATATACCTAACCTAACGAACAATAAAACAAACAATAACAATTTCTCAGAATAATAACTTATTACAGTTATTATTCTAAGGTAAATTTACATGTCTTCAATTAAAGAAACAATAAAGTCTTAATAAGGATTTAAAACAACAATACCTATCAAACTAAACAAAAAAAAAGGAATATAACCTAACAAACAATATGTCAATTTCTTAGAATAATAACTTGTTACAGTTATTATTCTAAGGGAAATTTATATGTCTCCGATTGTCGAAACAATGAAGTTGTATAAGGGTTTAAAACAATCATAACTAGATAATATTTGTTGTAGAGAGCGCGGGATATTTTCAGGCGTATGATACTTCTCCAGGAGGCGGTCAATGAGAAGAATCCTAGCCAAAGCAAAATTACTACATTCAAAGAAAAGATGTCTAAAGTTTGATTATTGGAGTTGCAGTAATTGCAAGCTGGCGAAGAAACATATTTATTCTGTGAAGGTGAGCATTAAATCTGCAATGTCCAGCCTAAGTCGAGAATAATAGTAAAGAATTTTCTTTCTGTATATTGAGACCCTTGAGTAAACCATGTTTTGTTATTTTGTTGTTGATTGCTAAATACCATTTCCTTTCTCTAAAGTACTTGTTTCCATATTCGAGAAACTCGTCCCGCAATTTCTTTTTAACTAAGCTAAAATATCAGAATCAGGAACTTGAATTTTGGTTATAGGGATATTGTGAGTGCTGTTTGTGATTGACCTAGCAAGAAAAATCGACTGCTCATTACCAAACACACCTATGTGAGTGGAGTCCAAATTAGAACAATATCTTTGTTATGTGATGCTACTAATTCAAAATATTTTAAACGAATCTTGTGAATAATGTAATTAGTTAGAGGTACTGTAATTTGGGTTTTCTAATGCCTGTAAAACACTCATGCTATCTGAAACTATCAACCACTTAGTATTTTCTTGAGATTCAATATAGTCAAGAGCTTTAAGAATACCAAAGCTTTCTGCAGTAAAAATACTAGACACACCTGGAAGCCGATATCCGTACCCTCTTCTACTTTGTCTGTCATAAATAGCAGTTGAGACACTACTAGAATTCTTTGCTCCATCTGTATAGATCTTATGGAATCCTTCCCATTTATTTAAAAGACAGTAAACATCAGTTTTTTGTTTAAGAGTTCTATCAATGACAACATTAACTCGGAAGAATTTTGGAGCATAGCTGTCTTGATAACAAGGCCAAATAGGACTATTATATAAATTGTGTTCATTTCTTAATCTTAATATTTCAGGCAAATGTTTGAACAAGAATAAATTCAACGACGAAGGACTGGCTGTTTCGGATTGGTGCTGTAATTTTTCAAGAAGTGGGTGCTGTGTTATTGATGAGAGTTTCAAAATGAATCTTGATGTCAGATATTTAAATCTTAACATCAGGGGTGGAACATTACATTCTACTTGCATTGAAATAATAGGTGATGAACACATTGCTCCAAGAATGATACGTAAGCATCTGTTTTGAATTTTTTCTAGTTTATCTACTAGAGCTTTAACTCCTGCATAAATAAAGAAGGCATATTCAAAATGACTCCTTACCAGAGATTTATATAATATTAATAAAATTTTGGGGTCTGCCCCCCAATATGTGCCTGTTAAAGATTTCAATATGTTACATGCTTTTATAGCACGGTTTGCCAAACAATCGACATAGCAATTAAACTTAAAGTTGCTTTGGAAGACAACTCCCAGAAATCGAATGTCATTCTCCACAGGCAAAAGTTCACTACCATAGTAAATAGAGATATTTGAATGTCTAAACGGCCTTTTAGAAAACATAACTACTTTACTTTTTTCAGTGCTGATTTCCAATTGTAGACTCTCATAATAAACTTGTAGTCTTTGGAGAGCAGCATTGATTGTTTCCAAAATATGCGAAAGCTTACTACCTGAACAATATACAACCAAATCATCAGCAAACTGTAAATTACTAACTTGGGGCCCTAAAACATTGTAGCTGATCGGACTGTAAGAACAAAGAGCAAAGGACTTAAGATTCCACCTTGAGATACACCTTTAAAAGAATATCTTGGGCCAAATAACTGATTTCCATGGTTTGACAAATATTGTTCGCTCACTTAAAAAGTTAAAAATCCAATTATAACTATTTTTCCAGGGACTTGCAAGCCAATTAAGATGTTAGAGAGGGTACTAAATTGATGACATTAAATGCGCTCTACCACATCAAAGAAACACTACTGTATACCCATTTTGGAGAAAGACTATTGTTGATGTCTAAGGAAAAATGACTCAAACTTTCCCTAGCAGAGCGACCACGTCGAAACCAAATTGATTGTCTGAGTAGATACTTTTGCTTTCTATGAAGTACTCTAAACGTTGTTTTATAAGTTGTTCAAATATTTTCCCTACACATGACTCAACGTAATAGGGCGATAGGAATCAGCAAGATCTGGTGATTTTTGGGGTTTCAATACTGGAATAAAGCAATCAGTTTTCCACTGTTTCTGGAATAATATTTTTGGACCAAAGGACAATTTAACAAATATAAAAATGTGGAAAGATTGTTTGTATTTAATAATTTAATCATTTTGTATGATATCCAATCCAAGCCTGTCGCAGTATTTTTCCTGGAATGTAAAGCTGACTTTAGTTCTGTGATTGAAAGTTATTGGCTAAAAAGGAATTGGCTGTACTTGTTTTATTGTTTGGATTATTTATAACTGTATCTGGAGTGTATTTACCTAAGAATGTATTTTATCATTCACAGTCACCAAAACTCACTTTGTGTTGAAAACTTTTGCCGAATTTTTTCATCTTAGGACCAAATTTGATTCATGGGAGTGAAGCCTACAAACTGATCGAACAAAACCTTCTGCCAACTTTCTCTTTGTTCTTGTTTTAGGATTCTTTTTTTAAGTGCTTGAGCACGTTTAAATAAATATAATTTTCCTCAGATGGATTAGATTTAAATGTAATAAAGGCCTGCTTACAACTATCAACAGCTTTTGCACAAGTGCCATTCCACCATACCAATGGAGTTCTTTTTTGTTTATATGATGGTTAGAATCATTATTTTGTTGTGCCTGTTTGGTCGAAGGTTTGATAATTAAAGACTCGTTTATGGCAGTATGAATTAAATTACAAAAAATGTTGTAGCTTGAAACTAAATCTGAATGATCAACTTGGAAACTAACTAACATCTCATTTATTTTCTTTTTATACTCACTCCAATCTACTAATTTCAGGTTGGCATGCTGAGGGATGTTTGCAGAGACTGAGGGAGATTGCATAAAGAGCCAAATGTGTATGAAGTAAGGGTAGGCAGATGATAACTACCAAGAGAATCTGAGCAGACTTTCCATTCACATGACAAAGAAATTGATGCAGAGACAAAAGTTAAATCAAGACCATTGGGTCTTGCAATGTGTGAACCCGTTGTAGTAGGTTGACCATCATTCAAGAGAACAAGATTATTATCATCAATAATATCCAAATGTCACGACCACGTGAACTAAATATTGTACAACCTCCAAGAAAGTATGAGAGCATTAAAATCGCCTGCAACAATACAAGGCTGTTGAAGACTACGAATTATATGATCTAGTTATTTTTATCCAACCTGCGGAGAACATTACCTGGTACATAAAAGCTGACTAAAGTTTAGCAATTTTTTTGTTAATTTCTATCTGAATTGCTATATTTTGCAAGAATGTCAAAAAATGTATTTATTTTAGTAAATTTCAAACTATTATGAACTAGAATGGCCACACCATTGTGATCATTACCACAGTCATTTCTACAACAGTGTAACCACTCATGTTAAATTTTATATGTGGCTTCAGCCACGTTTCGTGATTAATGCTACTGTGTATGGTTACGATGTTGCAATCGCATGAGCTCCAGAGGCCCCTCCACGACAACGATCGTTGTCATAGAGAAACCTCTGAAATCATGACGATTGCTTAGCAAACTTTGTGCATCCATTGCGCTACGTTTAAGTAACGCGCGAAGAGGAGGCTTTACAGTTTTTGTACTGTAAAGTTTCTTAATGGTGTCTGTAATAATTTGTGAACTTATACTTGTATATTTGTTTTGTTTAAAAGTCAAGACTTTAATTAAGGATTCTGTTATTAGGCTCAGGCTTTTTTCATTGCTCAGTATTAAGTTTATTAGTTCCTGACTATTTTCAGGTTTTTTTAGGGATGGAAAGTTTTTTTTCTTTGTTGTTCATTATATCTGAGAAGAATTGTCGAGTATTTTGTTTTATTTTCCATTATTTTTTGTTTTTTGATAGGGCATTGACCTGACACAGACAAGTGATTCCCTTTGCAAGGACACATGTGCCCTTTCAGAAGGAACCTCGCATCTTTTAAAACTGTGAGAACCTGTACAAACTAGAGCACCTCTGAGAGTTGTGGCAGAAACTTTGCCAGGTGACCAAATCGAAGGCATTTAAAGCATTGCTTTATGGTGGGATATACGGCAATACAGGCAATCTCCACTTTTTATGAAGACGTAGTCCGGGAGAGACACTGATGCCGAAAATGTTATTGCTACCGATTGGGTGGGTACTAGTTGGAGCTTGTCATCAACTTTAGCCTTCTTCATCAGTCGCCTAACACATATGATTTTTTTTGGAGCTAGACAAAGCCTTGAAAATTTTTTTATTCGACATGTCTGTGGGGACACCATTGATGACCCCAGTCAATTCTGTTGTACCTGCAGGGATGGATGCTTTAATATTTTTGCTCACGCACGAAAGTATTGTTGTCTAGGAAGGAAAGCATTAGCCAAGTTAGGGCTGTTGAAGACTACTCCGACCTTATATTTGTCACTTTTTTTTTTAAATACTTTATGCCCTTTACAAATCTAGTGAAGCAATTACTAAGATGCATCATATCTCTTGTCCCCATTAAATTTTCATTGCAGCTTTCGACAAAAAACTACAAACTCGTGGCCCTGCGACGCTGTCCTCGGGTACCTACGGACAGTAGTCGGTAACTCGGTAGGGCGATTACTTGTCCTCCTCTTCCTCTAGCCCACGATCCGACTCCGAGTCACTGGTCCCTTCAGACTCAAATACTGTTACTTGCCCTGTATCAGCGAGAGCCTTTTTCCGCTTCTTCGCCATCCTCGCAGAAGAAAATTTACAGAGACTTACCAAGTGAAGATACTATATACAATATTTATAACACTAATTAACGTAAAATGTACAAAAATTAACAACTATAAACTATATATACAAATTAATTTCCAAAAATTTTGATCGGAGCAATTGAAAAGACCGCCAACTCGTTTCAAGGTTCCCGCGCTTTTTCCAGATGAGCTGTCAAAATTATTACAATTTGCTTTTTTTTAAATATTTATAGCCATGGACTACCAGTTTGAAAGTAATTATAGTTGTTACAATATTATTAAGTCATTTGTCTTGAAACTTTTACAATTTCTTGTTATTTTTTCATTAAGAAATTCTTATACTTGTTTAATATTATTATTTTTTGTAGCACTTATTTGTATAATTTTTTTTATGAAATGGGTTGACTAGTTGTTGAAAACAACTTTATTGTCTCTGAGTTTTTGAATTACGAAGCTATCTATGATTGGGTATTTGTAAATCTGTCCAATGGGAACAAAGTATAAAATGGCATGTCGGATAAATGAAAACACACAATGTCTGAGAGTCATAGACTTTAAAATGACACTCGTTTCCGGAAAAGTTACATTTCTGTCTGTGATGTTCTTCTATATTGTTTATGGTAGCCTGAAAAACGAACTTCAATCGAAGTTTTCAGTACAATTTCAGGATTAAATAGTATTATTAATATGTTTTCGAATCAATCCAAGATACTCTTTATCGTCAGGTAAAAGAATAAAATTTTTACGGATTCTTTATTTTTCTCCCGCCATTTTTTTGAATGCATTCCACCGGAAATTGGTCTATAGATGCGTTTGTTTCCGAAAAGTGAACGTTTCACGAGTCAACAGCAACGTCTTTCGAGAAGTTCTAGGCGCTGTTTGCGACATTTTTCATTCTTTTATCCGTCATCCAATGTTTAATGTGATGAAATAACACGTCGGTTAGCGTATATTTACGATATTAGTGTTCATAGTCGTAATTAAGTAATCGCTAGATTACGATATAAGCTAATATGGGCGACGAAAGCCACCCGAAAACTCTCTACGTCGGTAATTTTAGACGCGAGTGTGACAGAAGAATTCCTATGCGCGTTATTTGGACAAATTGGCGAGGTAAAAGGTTGTAAGATAATACGCGAGCCCGGTAATGATCCTTATGCATTTCTCGAGTTTACAATCACTCGGCGGCGGCTACGGCCCTGGCCGCCATGAACAAACGAGTGTTCTTAGACAAGGAAATGAAGGTTAACTGGGCTACGAGTCCAGGAAATCAACCCAAGACGGACACTAGCAACCATCACCACATATTCGTAGGTGACTTATCGCCGGAGATCGAGACTCACATACTGCGAGAGGCATTGCCCCGTTCGGTGAGATATCAAACTGCCGGATAGTCCGTGACCCACAAACGCTCAAATCTAAAGGGTACGCTTTTGTATCTTTCGTGAAAAAGGCTGATGCCGAGGCTGCTATTCAGGCTATGAATGGTCAATGGCTGGGCTCGCGCTCCATACGCACTAACTGGTCCACGCGCAGCCACCAACTAACAGGCCAAACGAAGGAGGCGCCCCAAGCAGCAAGAGAGCCAAACAGCCGACGTTTGACGAGGTGTACAATCAGAGCTCACCCACTAACACAACTGTTTACTGCGGAGGGTTTACAAGCAATGTCATTACTGAGGAACTTATGCAAAACACTTTTTCACAATTTGGTCAAATACAAGACATCAGGGTGTTCAGGATAAAGGTTATGCATTCATTAGGTTCACAACAAAAGAAGCGGCAGCACATGCAATTGAAGCTACTCACAATACAGAAATTAGCGGACACACAGTAAAATGTTTCTGGGGTAAAGAAAATGGTGGAGGGGATAATCAGGTGAGAATTTTACTTGTTATTTTTTTCTTATTTCTATGTTAACCACTAACTAATGGAATTTGTAACATAAATAGTATCAAACAACTGGGTGTTTAACCAATTAATCAGAATTGTTTCTTTTATCTTTCAGTATTGGCAAATTGTCAATCATTTAAAATGCCCAAACATATTAAATTCTTATTCTATAAATCAAGATGTAAACCTCACTTATAAATTCTGAATCTCACAAGATTTTAACCTACAACACATGTTTTGAGACACTCATAATAAACTTCTAAAATTACTAGTAAATATTGATGATTACAGTTTAGGGATTTACCCAAACAAGATCTAATGTGAATTGGCATAGTAGAATGGTAATCTTTTTTTTTATAAATTGATTACTTTACAAAAATAGTTAATAGGTTTGTTGCAATAAATTACATCCCTTTTTACCATCACTTTGAAATTGTTATTGAAGTATTTGAATAACAATTTCCTAGCAATACTCAACACTGCATTTCAGAAAGTTGTTCAATTTCTCTTATCTAATGTTTAATGCTTCAATACTTTTGTATTGGAATAGTTTACATCTGATAACCTTCAAGGACCATGACCCACTTATTTGGTTTTTATGTCTTCTTTATCATAAGCTTACACTCATTTTTATAAAATTTTCCAGAAAACTTTCATTTCTTGAGAAATGGTAAAACCTGATAATTATACAACAAAAACGGAGGTTTACAGAATAACAGTTATACTGAAATCTCAGATCAGCTAAATGCGGTTTTCTTGAAGTTGCTAAAAATTTATTATGTGGTGATAGAACCTAAACAACAAAAAGCAACTCTGAAAATCGACTAGCTAATCATCATAGTAACATTCTGTTATCTTAATGAAATAATGATTACAAATTACAACTGATGTTGCTTCACATATATTTTATTTCTGTGTGTAAGGATTTCCCTGTCAGATAAGGTTTAAAATTGAATTGTCTTTTTAATTTACTTTTTACAAAATAATTTAAAAAGTAAGGCATATTTTTTTTACTCGTCAATGGACCTATCACAATAGATTGTGTGTGGTGCCTGAAGTTTTTACCTTTGTCCTAATAAATGTACCAATTTTTTATAATGAACAACAATTTTGCGTGAGAAATTGGCTAAATTACTAGGTGTCCTGATATGACAACTTCGGCATTGAGTCTCGCATGCACCTCTCTAGAATTACGTAAGTACCTCATATGGATGGCACATTAGCCCGAAGGCACAAGTTTACAACACTATCAGTGATATAGATACTTGTCATAAATGTAGTATTATCATTTATTAAATGATAATTTATAATATGAATATGTGTGTTCCGTGTAAATGCTCCAACCAAAGTATAGTCTCATAAGTTAAAAACTTAAGCTAAAAAAAGAATACAGTAGAGCGTCGATTATCCGAACTAATAAGGGGAAGTGGGTGTTCGGAAAACCGGTAATTTCGGATAATCGAACTACCTATATGTATATTGATTTAGACATAGGTATATATTTACGTACATACACAAAAAGGAAATAAACAAAAAAAGTGCAGATATGTAATCTTATAGTAAAGCATATGTATGTACTATGTGCAATTAACGCTTAAAAAAACTTGAATTTTCGTTTGCCGAAGCATGCCTATCCGCTTACGAGCGGCTAGATTACGTACTTTTTCAGAACAGATAGGGTTCGGATAAGCGGTCGTTCGGTTAAGCGACGTTCGGATAATCGACGCTCCACTGTATATCAATAGTTGATAATAAATTGCTTGAAATAAACATAACTTCTTTTCTGATTACAAATTGTTAAAATGAAAGAGGACTTCACCTCTTCAATTTGATTAGTACAAGCTGCAGTTAATTAATAAGTCATTGTTGGCATGATTCATCTGGGATCTATAAGTGATAAGGCAATGAACATGCTGATACTGAAATAACAGATATTGCAACTATTGTTTGTACTCGATAAGGGGCATCTATCTCTTGTCTTACCTTCAGTTATTCAATACTAGCGGCCGCCCGCGACTTCGTCCGCGTGGAAAAGGTTTACCCCCCTTTTAACCCCTTACAACCCCCTTTTCCGCAATAAAAAGTAGCCTATGTCTTTCTCAGGGTCTAGATCACCTGTATACCAATTTCATTTAAATCCGTTCAGTGGTTTGGGCGTGAAAGAGTAACAGACAGACAGACAGACAGACAGACAGACAGACAGACCAGACAGACAGACAGACAGAGTTACTTTCGCATTTATAATATTAGTTAGGATACACCATATCATTTTCATAATATCATTAATAATTACCTACTTTAAAAATAGTAAATGTATTGAACATTTTTTTATTGAAAGGCAATGTTATTTTCATACTTTATCCTATGTATCTTTGGACAAACATTGTTCAGAATCGTTAACAGAAGTGACTGTAAAAAGGGATGTAAATGTTACCTGATTCACCTTGTCTTTACTGTCCTTAAAGGTATGGGATAGCAAGAGGAGCATGTTGTTTAATACTTTGTTAACTTAGTTCTGTTAAAAGCTTTAAGAAAGGTAGCAGCACCTTTCTAATGTAATCTTTGATTAAGGAAATGCCTCTCATTATGGCTCCATTCGCAAATGAGTGCTATTTGACATTTTCGGAATTTAAAACCAATTACTATGATGGATTAGGGTCGAAAATAAAATGTGTTTTTCGAAATTACGTAATATCTTGTATAGCTGTAAAGTCACCTGCAGTAAAATGTTAACACCTCGACTCTTATTCCAGGACTGTAAGGTGGACCTATCGCCCATAGCTTCTCTGCTAAGACCTTCGGCTCTTACCAGGGGGGAGAGATGTTGGCGATAGATCTAGCTGGCAACCCCGTTTCTAGTAGTCGTTGTTGATTGTCAGTCAGGCTAGCAGCATCGTGAGGACCACGATGTTAGCTACGGAATGAAAATATTACTTTCTAAATAACGTATATTTACTATGACCACATAATTTACAGAAAATGATATAAAACCAAACTTATAAAATATTCTAAGGCACCCCGTTGCTAGCCTGACTGACAATCACAACGACTACTAGCAACGGGGTTGCCAGCTAGATCTATCGCCAACAACGGGATTTTCTTAACATTGTTAATGGGTATTTTTTTTTATCGTGTTAATTTAATGGTTATAACTATTAACGCCCACTACTACTCCCGACTGTTAT